>BOPN01000680.1:0-5000 GCA_017312705.2 Penaeus japonicus | reverse complement strand
AATCTAAGATTTGCAGATGACATTGTTCTTTTCAGCGAGTCAGCAGATGAACTACAATTAATAAGCGATTTAAATATGGAAAGTCTGAAGATTGGCCTTAAAATGAACATGAAAAAGTACAGGGCGAGGTACTAGAAGCAGTGAACGATTATGTATACCTAGGGCAACTCATTCAGTCGAGTACATCCTGCGAAGCCCAGATAAAACGGCGAATCAGGCTAGGTTGGGGTGCCTTCGGTACACATAGTAATATATTACGAAGTCGTCTGCCACTATGTCTATAGAGAAAGATTTTTGACCGGATGTAACCTCCCCGTCATGACATATGGATCAGAGACATGCCTCTCAATCCTCGAGAGGAAATTAGTAAGCGCCCAAAGAGGATGGAAAGGCTTCTATGCTAGGGAGTTAGCTTTAGAGACAAGAAAAAGGCCACATGGATCAGGCAACAAACAAAAGTAGAGGATATACTCAAGAGCATCAAGAAGATAAAGAGGCAGTGGGCTGGACACATATATCGGAGACAGGACAATTGGTGGACAAAGAAAACAACAGAATGGGTAATACACGACACAAAGAGACCCAGGGCATGACCAATGATTAAATGGCGGGATGAAATAGCAAAATTCGCAGGAGTAAACTGGAATCAGAGGACACAAGACCGGAATGACTGGAAAAGATTGAGAGAGGCCTACGTCCTGCAGTGGATTGATACAGGCTGATGATATATATATATATATATATATATATATATATATATATATATATATATATATATATATATGAGTAGTTACACATATTACCGATAGGCGGCGTACATTAGAAAACGATATGTATGTTAAGAGGGGAAACTTCTCTATTCTATGTCACTAATTATACACTATCATTGATACGCACTCCCTCTTTTGCTTTCTCTCTCTCTCTCTCTCTCGTAACGATAAACTAGAACGAGGAAAAAGAATGTTAAAATATAATAAGCACCGTATTGCTATACACATCTTTCCGATTTCCCTTGAAATTCGATTTCTGACTATAATATGCAGTAGTATGAAGTCAGGTGGTATCTACAAAGTGTGATGGTTTCTCTCATCTTTCTCAGTGTTCATATACACGCCTACTTTTAACAATATTGATATGCATTCTAAGATATGAAGGATTTTCACACACATACATACACATATATACATACATAAATATGCACACACACCAATACACGCACACACACACACACACACATATATGTCAGTGATTTATTACACCAGTATTATGCATAATAAGAAATATATATCAGTTGGCTGAACCAAACTGACTGCCGCCTAAATATAAGAGCAGTAAGGATAATTCGGAATCATACGAATGCATAAAAGAATAAGTAGAATAAATAATGAAAGAGAACTGATGAAAAATATAGAATATGCCGCCATTTGATGTAGAACGAAGTTGTTAACGACAAGTGACAAACAGGCGACGACTGTGTTTTCCCAGCCCAACTTTCTTATCAATTTCTAGTAATGTTCAGCTTCCGCTGCGTTACCGTGACAATCTGCCGCCTATCGTCGTCAGACCGCAGTCGAACGCAGCAAGACACACACACGCCACGAGAAGCTCTTGAAGAAAAGTATCCCGGAAAACTTTCGTTGTTTGGGTAATTCGTTGTGTCTGAAGTGAGTGTTTTTGTGGCATTTCGCTCGTCCCGAAAGTGTGGGAGAAAGTATCGTTTACGAACTTTAATAGTTTGTTTTAATTGTTAGTGTTAACACATTCAGGTTTTTTCTTTCTTTTGATTTCTTCATTCTGTATCGTTTCCCCTTTTTAATTATTTCAATATGTCTTTTGATCATTTGTTTTATCGATGGCGCATTCTAATTCCTAACTCATTAGTATTATCTATTCATTCAGTTACATTATTTTTTTTTTCACTCAATAACATATCTTTCGACCGAATTAGTAAATTCAAATTTGTTCTACGGATAGTAAGGAGCCTTAGATTAGGTTAGTTAGCTATCATTACTAGTATCACCGCTATCATTATTACGATTACATTTACTACCACAAGCATCTATATCACAACCAAAACCACATCACTGCATGGCTATCCCTTAAGATCAAAGACTCCAGCCAGAATTAACGTTTTTTTTTTCACTTTCCTGACAGAAGTTATTGACAGGCTTGCCAACCCTTCCAAGTGCTCCACCATGACGTATAAGATCACCTTCGTCTGTGCTGTTATTTTTGCGCTCTTCCATGGAGGTGAGAGAGAGAGAGAGATAAAGAGAGAGAGAGAGAGAGAGAGAGAGAGAGAGAGAGAGAGAGAGAGAAAGAGAGAGAGAGAGAGAGACAGAGAGAGAGAGAGAGAAAGAGAGAAAGTGAGAGAGACAGAGAGAGAGAGAGAAAGAGAGAGAAAGAGAGAGAGAGACAGAGAGAGAGAGAGAGAGAGACAGAGAGAGAGAGAGAGATTTTAACAGAGTGGTAATATTCCGAATATTTCCTTTTCTCGTCTTCCACTCTTACAGGAGCGGCGCTCAAGTGTTACATTGGATCTGGAGACACAATCAAAACTGACGACTGTAGAGGATCTTGCATAAGCATCACAGTAAAATCCGGTAGGTTTTTCTTTTTTATTAATTTGTCTATTTTATGATTTCATCAATAAATAATGACTTGGCAGTAATAACACTGACAAAACACAGATAGACAAACGAAATAGTTACACTAACCCTCTCTTATTCTCAATTATCATTATTTTCTAAAAGTTTTCTTTCTTTGTACTTTAGTTTCTCATCTCATTTCTTTTCTCATGTTCGACTCTCCCTGGCTCTCCCCCCTTACGTGTTTCGCGAGGAGGGAGCAGTTTTCGGAATACGCTGTGCCTTTCTCCTTCTGTTCCTTCTTCTTCGTCTTATTCGTCTCCTTCGCTTACTAAATAGTCTTCTTTTTTGTTTTACTGTTCTTTCTTCTTCTTCGTCTCTGGTCTTCTTCTCTCTCCCTTTCATCCTATTTCGTTCTTTGTTTTACTTTTCCTTTTTTTTTCTTTCTATTTTTTTAAAATCTTTTCGTCTTCCTCTCTTCATCTTCTTTTTTTTATTTTCTTCTTCGTCTGCTTCTGTTTCTTTTTTTCTGCGCCTTTTTTTTTGTTTATTCCTGCCTTTTCTTCTCTTTGCTAAATTCTTCTGATTCTTTTTAGACAAGTGGTATTCTTATACGATGACTTCTTGCAATCATAACCAAAGTCATCCCAAATGCACGCTTGACACTTTTTATGACTAATTTATGACGAAGCAATTCATGGCAAGTCACGTAACCGCACGGTTTCCTTTCCTTCGTTCGTTTACCATTTATCTTTACATTTTGCTTCTTCACCTCTTTTGAAATTTAGTATCTTCTCTTTATCTAGCTCCTTTTAATATCATAGATCTATCTTCGTCTTCAGTATTTCATCTCCACCGCTCATTTTTATTCTTCAGTTCCCAATTGTGAATGCGTTTATCTCGCGTTCCCTCAAACGTAGTCTAAGCGACCTTTCCCAGGTTACAGAAAGGTCTGGGCGAACTGCACTAGGATAAGATAAGAGATAATATGCCAGAAGAGGAGCGATAGCATTAAGATGACTTGATAGCATGTCAGTTGGTCACTCTTGGCAGACTTGTCAACCCCGGTCTTTCTACTAATTTGCATATTCATTAGCGATTGGCATAGGATTGCATCATCTTGTGTGTTTTTTTTTCCTGTTTGAAATATTTTACCGACGGTGATTGGTTGCTTGGTGTAGTGCCTGTTTTGCGTCTGTCTGTTTAGGCTTCCCATTTCCTTGGAGTCTCTTCCTTGGTTCCCTTTCTAATCCTCTGATTTTGCCTACACTCCTTTCCTGTCCCCTCGCTCCCACTCGCTCACATTTTCTTTTTCCCTTCTCTACTTCCCTCATTCCTTTGCACTCCTTATCCTCCTCTCATCCGCTACTTCCCAGTCACCCTTCCGCCCCCTTTATCTTACTCATTTCCTCCCTCCGAATCACCCCCTCATCTCCCTCACTCCCTCACCCTAGCTCCCTCCCATACCTCCTCTCCCCCAGGCCCCTCACTCCCTGTCCCTCCTTCCTCTCCCACTCACCCCGCCTCCCTCTCTCGTCCCACAGATGACAAAACGACCAAAGCCAAAGCGTGCTCGCCCGTCCACTTCGATGACGGCTGCCACGAAACGACGGTGTTGGTGTATACCAAGACGTGCTACTGCAACAGTGACTACTGCAACGCCGCTCCAGGCGCCCTCCGCGCCGCCTCGTGGACGATGGCGCTCTCTGCCCTGGCGCTGGCACTGCGCGGGGCGCTGTTCTAAGGACCGGCCAGACACAGGCGGGGGAACGGACACGCATGCACGCACGAGCAGCACAAGAACCGCACGCAGGGGGGGGACACAGACTTGCACATGAACATGCACACGACTGCGCACAACACAAACACAAAGCAATAGATGCTTTACAACCACTTTTTGTTTCTTTAAGGCTTTATGACTTTGTTATTTCAGACATTATACATTGTTTTCCTTAGACTTTTTTTTTTTTTTTTTTTTTTTTTGTAAAATTGTACAACCAATTTCTTTTACCTTTGACCTTTGTAAAAAGAGCAAAAATAATTGGAAAATAAGATTTCTACTCATTTATCTGTGTTTTTATCACAATTATCACCATTTTTAGGCAACATGATGTGTTCAACGTTTGTCCTGGCTTATCTATAGCTTAATTTTTCTTTCTCTCTCTCTCAGTCTGTAAGATATGAGCTATTCCTAAGCGGGAACACATTGTTTGCTCAACTTGGCCTTGGTGGCGGGGAGAACACAGCCTTTTCTCTGTTGCAACGGTTTATTGCACCTTCAGGGTCAGGGTCTTCATTGGTGTCTCGACTTAAAGTTCTGTTTGTTCTCGTGTTAGGAATTTCTTAGATTCAATACAGACTCAGTTCAGATTTTTTGTTTATATTGAGAAGAATATATACATACATACAAAC
>BOPN01000679.1:425062-428592 GCA_017312705.2 Penaeus japonicus | reverse complement strand
TCTCTCTCTCTCTCTCTCTCTCTCTCTCTCTCTCTCTCTCTCTCTCTCTCTCTCTCTCTCTCTCTCTCTCTCTCTCTCTCTCTCTCTCTTTACTTCTTTCTTTCTCTCTTTGTCTCTCTCATGATGTGGATAAATAAACTCATGCGAATATGCTAATTTTCAATTTCAGTTATAATGATAAAAAAATCTACCCACACACGAAACACGACTACACAGAGAGAGAGAAAGAAAGAAAGAAAAAAAGAGAGAGAGGGGGGGGGGGCGCGAAGTAAAATCAACATTAATTCCACTCATAACGTGTGCACATATTTGCCCGTTTACCTATATGCAAATATATCTATCAATGTATATATTTCTCCATCTATCTATCCAGGTATCAATCCTACCCATCACTTCATTAGCGTATCACTGCGCTGCATTCCAACCATAATCACCCAGAATACCCCTATCCCCCCTCCCTATCCCTATCCCTATCCCCATCCCCCCTGCCCCCCTGCCCCCCCATGCCGAAGAAAAGATACCCCAAAAAGTACAGCGAAGGGGCCATCGCATCGAAATTGTCCCGAAGATATTTATGGGTGGGATTTCACGCGCTGAAAAATGGGGGTTTGGAGAATGAGGGGGGGAGGGGGCAAGGGGGTGGTATGGAAGGAGGGTTTAGGGGAAATGTGGAGGGGGAGGAGAGGGGGGAAGGTGGAAGGGTATGACGAAAGAGGAGGTGTGGAGGGGAAGTGTGGAGGGTCGAGGGGCGTGAAGAGGGAGAAAGGAGGGAGGAGGAGAAGGAGGAGGAAAAGGTGGAAAGAGGAAGGAGGAGGACGAAGGATTAAATGGAGTAACGAATGCCGGATTGGAATTGGCTTTGCCTCCACTCTCCCCTTTCTCCCTCCACCCCCCTACCTTTCCCCTTGCACCACTCCTCTCCCCCCTCCCCTCCCCTCCCCCAATCCCGACAATAAAAGATTATGATTTGTAACCGAATCACCATTAATCGCCGTACGCATTTCGGGGGTTAAATGGCCTGGAATCGACCGGCCTCTTGCATCCGTCGAGGTCGCTTTAAGAAAACAAAAAACCGCGACTAAATAGCATTATTCGCTGAGTCGCTGCGAATAGCCTTTATTCGCTTGAGGAGAGGCACCAATCATCCATATCTTTAGCTTGTGGATTAGCCGGATGAAACCCGCCCGGGCAGCTCCATGGATTAAGCGTGCATGCGGTTGGTTGTGTGATGATCTGAGCTCTGGAGTGACATTTGCAGAGCGGAACGAGAAATGGGAAGTATTTTATTTCTTTCTCTCTCTCTTTATCTATCTCTTTCTCTCACTCTTTCTCTCTCACTCTTTCTCTCTCACTCTTTCTCTCTCTCTCTCACTCTCTCTCTCTCTCTCCCTCTCTCTCTCTCTCTCTCTCTCTCTCTCTCTCTCTCTCTCTCTCTCTCTCTCTCTCTCTCTCCCTCTCTCTCTCTCTCTCTCTCACTTCCTCTCGTCTCTATCTCTCTCTCTTTTGTCTCCATCTCTCTCTCTCTCTCTCTCTCTCTCTCTCTCTCTCTCTCTCTCTCTCTCTCTCACTCTCTCTTTAACAGGTCCGACTTGGACACTGCTTGTATGTGGTAACGTAACGTGGCCTAGGGTGTGAAGAACACGGCAGGAACAGCTTTCTTGGTTTATTGCTAAGCTTGAACAGTAGGACGTTGGAGTGAGGGCTGCTCCTCCTCCGAGGAGCGAGGTGTTGCTCCTCTGCTCCCCGAGAGGAGACTCTCTACCACAATGTGTGCCTTGTCTCAGGAGATGTGTGAATCAAGGTGTTTTCTCGTGACATGTGACATTCAGAATGTGACGAGGGAGTATCCAATACATAGCTCATGCGCATAGGGAAAAGTAAAACAACAGTGATGTTATGTCTGGCATGAGAGGGGTAGACAGATAGGTGAAGCAACGAGCGTACGTATATGTATGTATATATGTGTATGTGGTAGAATATATATATATATATATATATATATATATATATATATATATATATACATGAAAGATACAGATTACATTGATGATTGCATCATATAGAATACAGTAGCAAAAGCATACCTGTGCAAATTATATTCGATGGACATAATAACAATTACAGCAGACATAATATATGTAAATACAATGGTTACACTCTCTCTCACTCTTGCTCTCTCTCTCTCTCTCTCTCTCTCTCTCTCTCTCTCTCTCTCTCTCTCTCTCTCTCTCTCTCTCTCTCTCTCTCTCTCTCTCTCTCTCTCTTTAAACCACCGTGTTGGAATAACAGAGTTGCAGATCGTGTGTGCCTGCGAAGGGTGAGGGCGAAATATTTGTTTGTTTTTTCTTCTTTTTCTTAATTATCTTTTCTTGCATTTTCTCTCTTGAATTGTACGGGGTACGTTTCCTGTGATCTGCGTGTGTACCCTCTTTTGCACACTGCATATATTAGTGTAATTCTATACGACCAGATGTATACTGATCTTTGCTCAGCAACATTTTGTGGATGTAGTATTTTTTATTTATTTTTTTTGTCTGCCGCAGATGCAATTGCCTCGGTGATGATTGTATCCTTTGCCTTTTCTTCCTCCCCCCTCCCCCCCTCCCCCAGACAGCCTGACTCCCACCCCAATCTTACCTTCTTCTTGCCCCACCTCCCTCCTCCTCCTCCTCCTCCTCCCACCGTATTCCATCTTCCTCCCGCTCCCTCCCCCCGTGCCCCATTTCCATCCCCTCGCCCTACCCTCTCCTTCCTATCCCCCCCTCTCCTTTCCCATCTCTTCCTTCCCTTGCTTCTCTTCCTCCTCTTCCCCCCTTACGCCTTCGGGAGAATCACATGGTCGACGCGCTAGTTAAATTTAACCCTGATGCATTCTGACGATCCACGCGACGGCCGCCAGATGTGTGTGTTAACGTGACAAACGGACCTGCTTTCCAATTGGTGGAAATCGCGCGACCTCAAACACGCTGATTGGCTAATGACATAATTCGTTTGGATGATTGGCAAAAAAAAAAGAAAGAGAGGGGGAAGGGTGAGGGGGAGAATGGGAGTGAAATTGGTAGTGAGAGTGAGTGGGGTAAAGAGAAAGAGATAAAAAGACAGAAAGATAAAGACAGAGAGAGAGAGAGAGAGAAGAGGGAAACTGACGAAAACATGTCAGCAATTCGCAGCCCAAGGCCACGCACAATATCGACACACAATTATTCCCAGAATAATTAATCCGCCAAAATAAATAAATGCAACTCTCCACCACGCCAGCACCTTCCACGCACGAGTAAAATGAGTAGAGAACGCGCGGCATCATCTCTTTCTCTCTCTCTCTCTCTCTCTCTCTCTCTCTCTCTCTCTCTCTCTCTCTCTCTCTCTCTCTCTCTCTCTCTCTCTCTCTCTCTCTCTCTCTCTCTCTCTCTCTCTCTCTCTCTCTCTCTCTCTCTCTCTCTCTCTCTCTCTCTCTCTCTCTCTCTCTCTCTCTCTCTCTCTCTCTCTCTCTCTCTCATCCCTGATGATGAAACTCCCACTCATCCATCAGC
>BOPN01000679.1:412562-415062 GCA_017312705.2 Penaeus japonicus | reverse complement strand
ATATATATATATCTGTGTGTGTGTGTGTGTGTGTGTGTGTATGTGTGTGTGTGTGTGTGAGAGAGAGAGAGAGAGAGAGAGAGAGAGAGAGAGAGAGAGAGAGAGAGAGAGAGAGTTCTTACGTTTATTCCTGCACCAGGATAGACTTTTCGTCTCCCCTCGGCGAAATTCTCCCTCCATATATCAGAAGATCATTAAGTTCTTCTCCCTATTCTTTGCAAAGCCCCTCCCCCCCTCACACCCACCTCCTCTTAACCCTCCCTATTCCTCTCCGCACCGTGTTAAGATAATGGAGAGGGCGGGGAGCGAGAGAGCGAGAGAGAGAAAGAGAGCGTGTGAGTTAAAGAGCGAGAGAAAGGAAGGGAGGGAGGAAAGAGGACAGAGCCAAAGAACTCGAAGAGAAGGAAGGAGAGAAAAGAAATTGAGGGAGAAATATAGCGTAAGGGAGAGGGAGGGAGAGATAGAGAGAGTTATAGAGAGTGACGGAGAGAGGAGACAGGGAGAGAGATTGAGAGAAGGATGGAGGAAGAGAGTGAAGGAGAGACAGGGAGGAGGGAAGAAGAGTGCAAAAAAGGATAAAAGAGAAAGGTAGGACAAGCAAGAAACTAAAAGGAGAAGAACAAGAAAAGAAACGCCATAAAGAGCAAAGAGGAAGAAGCAACGACAAAGAACGATAAGAACAAACGAAGGACGAGGATTCGAAATAATTGCCTAGCGTTGACGGCGGTGGGTGGAGGGGCCCTGGGGGTAGGGGGAAGGAGAGGGGGGCATGGGGGGAGGGAAAGGGGTAGGGGGGCGTGGAGGGGAGGGGCTTAGAGAAGGGGGCGTGGGGACAGGGGAAGGGTGATGTGGGGTTGAGGAGAAGAAGAGGGGTGCGTGGGGGATAGGGGAAGGGGGAAGGGGGCGTGGGCTTAGGAGAAGGAGGGTGGGGGCATGGGCTAAGGAGAAGGAGGGGGGGGGGGGGGGGCGTGGTGGATTAGGGATCAGGGAGCAATAGGATGGGGAGGATAACATGGCCACTGGAAGGCCGTGTGAAAAGGGCCAAATCGCTAATTGTACATCCGTCATAACAAAGTTTGTTTCGACTCCAGGAAACAGTTCGTTTTGATTGTCCCATAAATCGAAAGTGATGTATGTTCCGGCATACCGCGATTTGTAGTCAGAAAGAAGGAGAGAGAGAGAGAGAGAGAGAGAGAGAGAGAGAGAGAGAGAGAGAGAGAGAGAGGGGGGGGGGGGGGGGGGGAGAGGGAGAGGAGGGAGGGAGAGAGAGAGAGAGAGAGAGAGAGAGAGAGAGAGAGAGAGAGAGAGGTGGGGGGGAGGGGAGGAGGGAGGAATTGTCATGTGAGAGAGAGAGAGTAAGAATAGGAGTAAGAGGGGGGAGGGGAGAGGGTAAAAAAAAATATTATTGGAATTCCATGGCACTAATTTAGGAACGTGGGAGAGCGGGGGGGGGGGCTGAGGGGGAGCGCTTGTGAGAGGGCAAGTATGTAGAGAAGCGAGGGAGGGAGAGAAACAGAGAGAGAGCGCGTTTGAAAGAGGATGTGGCGGAGAGAGAGAGAGAGAGAGAGAGAGAGAGAGAGAGAGAGAGAGAGAGAGAGAGAGAGAGAGAGAGAGAGAGAGAGCTTTTGTGATGGGAAAAGTATGCGACAGTGAAGGGAGAGAGAGGAAAGGAAGGCGAGTTCGAAAAAGAAAACGTATGACAGAGTGTGAAAGAGAGAGGAAGAGGGATAGAGATAGAGAGAGAGACGGAAACAGAGACAGAAACAGAGAAACAGAAAGAATGCGGGAGAGGGGAGAAAAAGCGACGTACACAACAACCTGATAAAACGATGAACGACGCATCAAAAAGGACAGAGCGAAGGGGAGAGAGAAAGACCCGAGCCAGGAGCGAAAGGGAGATAGAAAGAGTAAACGATGAAAAGAGAAAAAGGGAGAGAGCAAGAACGAAAGAAACTACGAAAAAAGCAAAACCAAGAAACAAAGAGGCCGTGGCAGTGTCCGCAGCAAAGGGTCCAGCTGGTAAACTGTGGCTGCTATTTAGGTTGAGTCAGAAGGAATACTAATGTGATTACAGCCCTTACGGCAGTGCTGGAGTCAGCTGTGTTGTCCGCAGGGGGGGAGGGGAGGGTGTCTTGGAAAAAAAGAGTGAAAAAGTGTTCGACTAAACTGCATCAAACTCTTATTTACCAAGATTATGCTAAACACGCTTGCACGCTAAACACGTAATTATACGCAAACGAGCAAGAACACTCGCTCCCGCAAAAACACGTACTCACTCTCGCAAACGAAACGCCTCGGTTATTCATGTTTGTGTGTGGGTGTGGGTATGTAGGCCTGGTTTTTTGTATATCTGAATAGATTCATAGATCTATCTATCTATTTATCTATGTATATACAAATATATGTATGTATATATATATACATATATGTATATATATATATATATATATATATGTGTGTGTGTGTGTGTGTGTGTGTGTGTGTGTGTGTGTGTATATGT
>BOPN01000679.1:387562-407562 GCA_017312705.2 Penaeus japonicus | reverse complement strand
GTCCTCTTCTTCCACCTTCTTTCCCCTCGTGTCTCTTTCTCCCATGTTCAGTTCTTCCCCTCTTTTCCCCAATTACCGACTCGGAGCCTTTTATTTAACTTCTCCCCTCGCTTTTTCTTTCTCCGGCTTTCTCTTCTAGCTTTACCTTCTTCTTCTCCTCTTTTCCCCTTCTCTCTCCCCTTCTTTCGTTTTCGTCTTGTTCTTCATTCTTTCTTTCTTTTTATTCCTCTATCTGATTTGTTTCCCCTCTTTTTTCTTTTTTTTTTTCTTTCGTCTGGGTCATCGGTCTGACCTTTCTCCGTCCTTCCTCCTCTTCCTTCGCTCCCCCCCTTCCTCCCCTTCTTCCCCTTCCTCCCTGTGTTGCTTCCCCCTCACCCGCCACCTCACTCGATTTCCCTCCCCCCCCCTCTCTCTCTCTCTCTCTCTCTCTCTCTCTCTCTCTCTCTCTCTCTCTCTCTCTCTCTCTCTCTCTCTCTTTCTCCCTCCCCTCCCCCTCTCGTCTTTTTTATCTTCTTTCTCCACTCCTCCTCACATTTCTCTCTCCCCTTTTCTCTATCAGTATTGTCTCGGGAAAGTAGGGTGAGAGAGGGAGGGAGGGAGAAGAGGCTGTAAAGAGGAGAGAGAAGAAGAGAGTGGGCAAAGGGAAGTGTGTGAGAGAGAGAGAGAGAGAGAGAGAGAGAGAGAGAGAGAGAGAGAGAGAAAGAGGAGAAGGGGAGAGAATCCCTCAGTTGTGACGCAGAAGGCAAGTGGCGACTCGCGAACCGGCGGGAGGGATGGACAGTGGGCGGGGGAGAGGGGGGGGCGAACAAGGGGGGGAGGGGGGGCAGACAGCACATCCTCAATTACCTTCAGGAAAAGCCGAGCGAGGAGGAAGGAGGAGAGCAAGACGAAGCTGGCCTGCGGCGGGTGGGGGGAGGATAGAGGGGGAGGGGGAAGAGGGACGAGGGCAGGGGAGAAGAGAGAGGAGGGAAGGGGTGAGAGAGGAGGGGCCATAAGGAGGGAAGAGGGGAGGGGTAGGAGTGGAAGGTGGAAGGGCAGACTAAAAGGAAGAAGACTCGACCAATCAGTCACTCGATCTTGAGCTCTCTACCTTCCCACTCTTTTACCCCCTCCCTACCCCTCTCCCAACCTCCCTCTCCCTACCTCCTTCTACTCACTTCCCTCGCCCTGTCTTCCTCTCCCCACCTCCTTAATCTCACCTCCTTCTCCTTATCTCTCTCTTCCTACTCCTTTCTCCTCACCTCCCTCTTCCTACCTCCTTATTCTCTCCTCCTTCTCCTTACCTCCCTCCCTCCCTTTTCTCACTTCTCTCTCCCTACCTCCTTTTCCCACCTCCCTCTCCATACCTCCTTATTCTAACATCCTTCTCTTTACCTCCCTCTCCCTACCCCCTTCTCCTTACCTCCCTCTCCCTACCTCCCTCCCTCCCTCTTCCCACTTCTCTCTCCCTACCTCCCTTTCCCCACCTCCCTCTCTATACCTCTCTCTCTTTACCTCCCTCTCCCTACCTCCCTTTCCCCACCTCTCTTTCCCTACCTCCCTCTCCCTACCTCCTCCTCACCTCCCTACCTCCCTCTTCCTCCTCCCTTTCCCCACCTACCTCACCCCGGGTCACGTTGAGGTTTTCGATGTACTTTTTTCGTAGTAGCTATATAGGGGGAACCCTTGCTGTAAGAACTTTCTCTCTTTCTCCCGCTCTCTCTCT
Source organism: Penaeus japonicus (assembly GCA_017312705.2). Classification (NCBI taxonomy): domain Eukaryota; kingdom Metazoa; phylum Arthropoda; class Malacostraca; order Decapoda; family Penaeidae; genus Penaeus; species Penaeus japonicus. The sequence continues at coordinate 405,857 of BOPN01000679.1, read as the reverse complement.
CTCTCTCTCTCTCTCTCTCTCTCTCTCTCTCTCTCTCTCTCTCTCTCTCTCTCTCTCTCTCTCTCTCTCTCTCTCTCTCTCTCTCTTTCTCTCTTTGCCTCTGTCTCTCTCTCTCTTTCTCTCTCTCTTTCTATCTATCTATCTCTATCTCTTTCTCTCTCTCTCTCTCTCTCTCTCTCTCTCTCTCTCTCTCTCTCTCTCTCTCTCTCTCTCTCTCTCTCTCTCTCTCTCTCTCTTTCTCTCTTTCTCTCTCTCTCTATCTCTCTCTTTCTCTCTCTCTCTCTCTCTCTCTCTTTCTCTCTCTCTCTCTCTCTCTCTCTCTCTCTCTCTCTCTATCTCTCTCTTTCTCTCTCTCTCTCTCTCTCTCTCTCTCTCTCTCTCTCTCTCTCTCTCTCTCTCTCTCTCTCTCTCTCTCTCTCTCTCTCTCTCTCTCTCTCTCTGGCTTTCTCTTTTTTTTTCTTTTAACTGTTAGAGTTTCTCCCTCATATCAGGATTTTTCTTTTTCAGGTCAGGAAGTGAAGGTCTTGTCGTGGGACTACGCAGGGTAGGTGAAAAAAATCTAGACAGATATTTGTGTGTTTGCTTGGATATGTATCTATGATATTTACACGTACATGTGTGTGTGTGTCCAACCCCGTAAGATTGACTTAGTGTATTTGTTATATTTCTTTTTTTATCATTATTTCTGATACCATTGTTGTTCTGACTTGCATTGCTCTTTCCCTAATTCCACTGATTGATCGTTACCACCTAACCTAAATAACGCTTTCCCGGGGATGTTCCTTTACCATCCTCGCCCGCCCGCCCGCCCGCGAACCCGCTTGCTCGCATTTCGTAGCTGGGCATTATCTCCGGACAAAGAGCTATGTTGAGAGCGTGATTTTTCCCCGATATATATATTTTTTTTTTCTTTCTTTCTTTTACCTTTTTTTGTGGAAGTTATAATTCTTTTTATCTCGTTTTCCTCTTTGTTTATCAGAAGGTTAGTAACAATTTCACTTCGTGTGATTTTTTTTTTTTCGTTTTGGGGTCAGAAAGTTTTTCATATTTTCACTTCTCTTCGTTTTTTTTCTTCTTCTTTTTAACAAGAAAGATTTTTACGTTCCCACTTTTTCAATGTTTTTTATTTTTGTTATCAGAAAGTTATTAACATCTTCACTTCATCGTTTGTTTTCTTACCAATATAGTTTCCTTGATCCCTCCCTCGCCTCCACCTTATGGAGAAAGGTCGGGAAGGAGGAAGGGGAGAGGGAAGTGGGGGAGAGAAAACAAGGAAAAGGAAAAAGACAGAAAAATCTTGAGCTGATCGGCCGGCAATTTCAATTCCAAACAACAGCCTCTTAAAAAAACACCAAGAGTTTATGTGCATCGCTAAACCTTGGTAACATTCTTCCCCTCTCGCCCCCTTTTTTCTCCTCTCACTTTCCTCTCCCTTCTCCCCTTCTCTCTTCTTTCTCTGCCTCCTCTCCCCGCTTTCCACCTCTCTTGTCTCCTCTTCTCCCCTTCTCTCTTCTTCCCCTCCTCTCTCATTCGTTGTCTTCTCCCTCCTCCTGTTCTCATCTCTCTTATTTCCCTTCCTCCCTCTCCTTTACCTCTTCCCTGTTTCCCTTCCCCTTCTCCTTTGCCCCTTCCTCCTTTTCCTTTTTTCGCCTTCCCCTGTTCCCCTTCTATGATCCTCTTCCCTCCCCTTTCCCTCTCCCTTTCCCTCTCTTCCTCTCCCTCTCTTCCTCTCGCTCTCCCCCCCTCTCTCTCCCTCTCCCTCTCCCTCTCCCTCTCCCTCTCTCTCTCTCTCTCTCTCTCTCTCTCTCTCTCTCTCTCTCTCTTTTTTTCTTGCTCTCTCTATCATCCTGCTCTCTTTATCCCTCCCTCTCATCTTCTCGATCTCCTTCACCTTCTCTCGGTTTCCTTCCCCCTATCTGTCCGTCCGCTCGACCACTCATCCATCCATCCATCCCTCCACCTCCACTATCACCCTCCCTCCACCTCATCCTCTCCCCCCCCCCTCCCTCCTTCCCTTACTCCATTCCTCTCTCCCTCCCTCACTTCTTACAACCCTCCCTCCCTTCTCACCAGTACCTTCCGTCTCTCGCCCCCTCCCTCCCTAACCCCTTTCTCCCTCTCTCTTCCCTCCCTCTCTCTCTTCTTACCCTCCCCTCCCCTCCAATCCCCAATCCTCCTTCCCTCCTCGCCCTCCCTCATCCTCCCCTCTACCCCCTCCATCTCTTCCCGTTCTCCCTCCCTCCCTCCCTCGCCCCCTCCCTCCCGTCCAATCCCCAACCCCTTTCTCCCTCTCTCTTCCCTCCCTCTCTCCCTTCTCATCCTCCCCTCCCCTCCAATCCCCATCCCTCCTTTCCTCCTTGCCCTCCCTCGTCCTTCCTTCTACGCCCTCTACCTCTCCCCGTTCTAGCTCCCTCCCTCGCTCCCTACCCCCCCCCCCCTCCCTATTTCTAATCCTCACGCCCGCTGTCTCTTTATCCTTTCGTCCAATCACAAGTCATCCTGCGGACTGCGATTGTCACGAACTCCCCCTCTCCTCTTCCTGTCCCCTACTTACCCCCCCCCCCTACACCCCTTCCCCCGGGCTTTTCCCTCTCCTCCTCCCGTCCCCCCTCCTCACTACTTACCCCTCCCCCCGCCATACCCAGGGCTCTTCCTCCCCTCCCCCCTCCTCACTACTTCCCCCTCCCCCGCCATACCCAGGGCTCTTCTCTCTCCTCCTCCCCTCCCCCCTCCTCACTACTTACCCCTCCCCCGCCATACCCAGGGCTCTTCTCTCTCCTCCTCCCCTCCCCCCTCCTCACTACTTTTACCCTCCCCCGCCATACCCAGGGCTCTTCTCTCTCCTCCTCCCCTCCCCCTCTCCTGCCCCTCCCCGCCATGCAGGGCTCTTTCTCTCCTCCCCTCCCCTCCCCCTCCTCACTACTTACCCCACTCCCCGCCATACCCAGGGCTCTTCTCTCTCCTCCTCCCTTTCCCCCTCCTCACTACTTACCCCTCCCCCCCCATACCCAGGGCTCTTCTCTCTCCTCCTTCCCCCCCTCCTCTCTACTTACCTTCCCCCCATCCCCCCCTCCTCTCTACTTACCTCCCCCCCACGTCCCCGGGTTATGACGGAGCGCGGTTAAGAAGATTAACACGAGCGAGACAGGGCATCTAGTAATGGGAAACGGAACGAAAGGTTATTCCCATTTATTTCCCGTTTTCTCTTTGTGTACGATTGAAAAATACAAATACATGAGTATGGGATCAATGATGTGTATTCTATACTCTCCTCTCACTTTGATTTTGGAATTTTGGAGAGAGAAAAAGAGGTAACGATGATGCTTCGTGGATGACGGTAATGATAATAACTATTCTCCGACTTTTATCTATTCTATATCTTGTTTATTGTTTGTCGACGTTTGTTTATGCATGTGTTTTTGATTGTACATATATATATAGATATTGATTGATTGCAACTGAATTTATATGTTCAAACAGATGTCATTTGATTGTACGTATATATAGATATGAATGTTAACTGATTGCTTGCGTGTGTTTGTAGATACGGCTCTTAATTGATATATACACACCTAGATATCAAGCTATTTATGTGTGTGTATTGATAAACGCGGACGTGGTTTCCCTTTGTGTGCGTATATATGTAGATCTAGATATCGAGAGAGAGCCGTCGGTCAAAGAGGCGTGTCTGTCGGCGTGTGTGTCGAGAGATTAAAAGCCACCGGTGTCGATTCGTAGAGCGAAAGGAGGCCTGGCTTTGACTACCGTATGGAATTTGAGATGGGAGATTGTTATTGAAATTTTGGGAGAGGTGGGTAGGGAGGGGAGAGGAGAGGGGAGGTGGGAGAGGAGGGGAGGAGGGGAGGAAGTTAAGGTTGTGGGATGGCGGGGGTCGGGGAGAAGGTGGATGGGGGGGGAGGGGAGGGGAGTGGGTTAGAGAGAGAGGAGAGTGAGAAGAAGCCTATGGAGGTGAGAGGATGAGAGGGACTTAGGAGAGCGAAGGAGAGAGAATCTCTCGCTCTTTACTCTCACTATCTCTCTCTCTCTCTATCTATCTATCTCTTTATCTCTTTATCTCTCTCTCCATCCTTCTCCCTCCCTCTCCCTCTCCCTCCATCCCTCCTACCTTCCTCCCTCCTCCCCCTTGTCTCAAAAAAGACATAAATAAGAAAATAAAAATATATAGATAAAGGAATAGATAGATAAAGTAAAATCAATAACCATCCGAAGAGGAAAGAAGTGGCCAGCGCACAAGAGGCGGGCGGCTGGGACACTTCTCGCGGAGGAGGTGGGCGTGTCGCTCGGCTGTCGCGAAATAAACACTGATAAGGCTGACATTTCCTGCAGGCTGTTCAGGCTAGATGGTTGGGTGGGGGGGTGCATGTGCTTGCCACCCACTAACTCATGTGCACGCATACATACGGAATAATGATATTTAGATACTGTACAAATACGCACATCCGCACGCACATCTTTACATACATGCATACATACATACATACATACATACATACATGCATACTTACATACACAAATATACATACACACACGCGCGCGCGCAAATCTGCAACCAAAGAAGCACATGAACACACACAAACAAACAGGAATAAAAACAGACAAAAATACGAACCAACTTACAAACACACACAGCAAAAAACAAGAACAATAATCTCTCCTTATCAATGGCGCTGCTGAGGCGGGCGCTAGTCATCCTTATCGTTACCACCTTATCCCTAGAACTTTACCATTGTCAAGGTCATCGTGCCGATACGACCGTCGCACGGTGCGGAGGACGGAGGACTATGCCGTAATACTTTACGTTCGTTCGTGTAGACTTGCCTTCGTCAGCCGCCTCCCCCCCTCCCCCCCCCCCCCCCTCCCCCAGACGAAGGACGTGGCAATCGGTCCACTACTATTTCGTAAAACGCGAGTGGACGATGCGAGAACAGCGCGACTCGGGATGCGACGATGCGACGACGACGGCGAAGACCATGGAGTGAAGATCGGCGATGACTATGGAGTGAAGATGACTAGGGAGATGGAGTGAAGATCGGCGATGACTATGGAGCGAAGATGACTTAGGAGACGGTTGTTAAACGTCATCAAGATTTACAGATAATAGATCTTGGTCATCATCATTCCTCGGAGAAAGTGTGTGTAGTGAGTCACCAACGTCTGGAAAGAGACGCCAGACAGACAAAGAGACGGATGGACGGACAGACAGACAGACAGACAGACAGACACCGAAAAGAAAAGCGACGGGGATAATCAAGTCATTTGAATAATTCGGTAAATTTCTTCTTCTCGAATCATAATACGAGTTCAAATTGTTTAAACTGTGGACTCCATCGCCGCCCGTCGCCGCCCTAGGTCTTGGAATGGGCGTGGGAAAATCGTGACTCCGGCGATCTAGTTATTACACGCTTTTTGTTATTATGTTATTGTTATTGTCACTGTTATTATCTTAATGTCTTATTCTTGCTATTGTTCAAGGGTCTTGGTAATAGTGATAGTTATTGATGTGGGGGTGGGGTGAGGGGGGGGGGTGTCGATGATGAGGGACGGGGTTAGGGGTGGGAGTGGGGTAGGGGGAGCTGTTGTTTGCCTCCCGGACGGCAGCGGTTAATGGCAGCATTTCTAGCGCCCCCACCCCCTCATTCCATCACCTCCTCCCCCTCTCCCTCCACCTCCTCCTTCCTCCCCTCACTCCTCTCATCCTTTATACCCCCCCCCTTCATTACCTCACCTCTCCTTCCCTTCCTCCTCCTCCTCCTCCTCCTCCTCCTCCTCCTCCTCCTCCTCCTCCTCCTCCTCCTCCACCTCCTCCTCCTCCTCCTCTCTTCCCCTCACCTCCTCCCCCCACCCCTCAACCGGCCAAGGTTGTGAGGGGAGGTTGATCTGGTAACTCGTGCAAGATAATCATGTTGCAGGAAGAGGCAAGTCTGACGTTAATCAAGAGTTTCGCACGACAACACGAGAGGTGGGGAGGGAAAGGGGGGGGGGAGGGGACTGGGGGATTGGGGAGATTGTCGGGGGAGGGGGAGGGGAGGGGGAGGGGGAGGATAGAGAATAAATATCGGGGTTGGGGAGGGAGGGGGGTTGGGTAGGAGGAGGGGGTCATCTTTTCCCTCCTACTCTTCCTCCTTCCTCCTTCATCTTCTTGCCTCCTCCTCCATTTACTTCTTCTCTTATTCCTCCGCATATTCCTTTTCTTTTGCTGTTTCAAGAGGGAAAATTCTGCTCATGTTCGGTTCTTCATAACAAGACACAAAGGTTCAGTATGATGTCTTGTCACAGATTTCCCCTATTTTGCCTCCCCCCCCCCCTTCCCTCCATCACTGTCAGAAGCCTGTCAGTATACACACGATTATACACTTGCAGATGTATACATACACGAACGCACATGTACGCACACCCCCTCCCTTACAAACACACACATACACATACACATGAATAATTTTTGCCTATATTACTTGGTGCGTTTTTAGACTTTAACACCAAACGCGAAAAGTACACTTCAAAATTGCATTAATTAACAATAAGTTGACGGCGGAATTATGTACAGAAATGATATCAAGAGCTTGTGTAAAAAGACGCACTTGATATTTGAATCATGTTTATAATATTTTGACTCCAGAATATTCTCTGAAAAAAATATATCAAATGAACTAAATGTTATGGAGTTATTTCATTAGTATTTCAATTTTCGAAATATTTCGAGTTAATACTTCGCATTTGAAAAAAAATAAGAATAATACTTAGAATCGAAACGTTTTATCGAAAATTCCATTGCAAAATTTCATCGACAAAGCAGACTCGATATTCTAAGTATTGGTGTCAATGTGATTTGATAATTGAATTGATCATATTCGTATTAGTAAGAGTTTTGCCTCGGGAATGTCTGCTTTTTATTTAAGTTGTTCCTGCGGGGTCACTGGCGCTGTTATTCTTGTTATTATTGTTATCTTTGGTTGCAGTAAAGGTTCGCGTTATGATCAACTTCATCATCATCACCAGTCATCATATAATTATCACCATCATTATCATCATTATCATCATCACCGTTATCACCATCATCATCATCACCATCCTCATCATCACCATCATCACCACCACCATCGTCATCACCATCCTCATCATCATCACCACCACCATCATCCTCCTCATCATCATCGCAATGATAAAATCGATAATAATAATCCTATCAGAATAACGCGATACCATTAAGTATCAGTTTCCCCATCGCAACCGCTGCATGCACAGTATCTAGCTCTTCTTACAGCAATACCCTTCATTCCTTACCCCTCCCCCCCAAAAAAAAAAATGTTCTTGCAACGTAACCTGCAATTGGCGAAGATGTTTGCAACAGCACCAGCGCCACGAGACGACAGCAACAGCAACATAACAGCGCATCTACAGCAACAATAACAAGGCGCAGCTAATTATCACGTCCTTGCCTGTGTTGCTATTACCTCTCGGCTCTGCTTACACGCTTCGCACCGCCCCTTGCTCTGTGCCTCTCGCTCTCCTTCTCTTTATTCTCTTTCTCTCTTTGCCTCCCTGTTTCGGTCTCTTTCATTGTCTGTCTTAGACTCACTCTGTTTCTTTCTATCTCTTTCTCTCAATTTTTTTATCTCTCTCTCTCTCTCTCTCTCTCTCTCTCTCTCTCTCTCTCTCTCTCTCTCCCCCCCTCCCACACCGAAATTACCACAACAGACAGACAGACAGACAGTCAACCCCACCCTTCTCTCCTCCCCTCACTCACGTCTCCGGCTGATGCACGGACGTTCCCGTACGAACGCCCCCTGCACGGCTCCTCCTTGAGCACGCCCATAACATCAGCGTTACCTGAATTGGTACACACGAATGCCGAGTGATAAAACGTGTTGTGTGACGTTAATGGGATTCCGAGCTGGGTGGGGGGTGGGGGAGGATATGTAGGGGGAAGAAAGGTAGGGAGGAGGAGGGGGGGTAGGGAGAGAGGAGGTGAAGGGGGAGGAGAAGGGGAGAGGAGGAGAGTGGGGAGTGGAGGGGAGGGGAGAGGAGGAGAGTGAGGAGGGGAAGGAGTGGAGGGGAGGGGAGAGTGGAAGAGGAGAGATGGGGAATGAAGGGGAAGGGAGAAAAGAGGGGAAGAGGAGGAGGGTCGGGAGTGGAGGGAAAGGGTAAGTGGAGGATAATGGAGATACGAGGGAACGGGGAACAAGGGAAGAGAGGAGGAGGGGAAGGGGGGGAGAGAGGGGGGTAGGGAATGGAGAGGAAGGAAGAAGAGAAAGGGAGAGAAGGAAGGGAGAAGAGAGGGGGAGAGAAGGAAGGGAGAAGAGAGGGGAAGAGGAGGAGGACGGGGGAGTGGAGTGAAGTGGAGAATGAGGAAGGAAGAGGAGTGAGGAGTAAGTGGGAGAATGGAGGGGAGGGAAGAGGAGATGGGGAGTGGAGGGGAGAAGAGGAGAAGAAGGGAATAGACGGGGGGAAGAAGGGGAGTGAGGATGGGGGAAGAGGGTGGAAAGGGAGATAACGCGGACGGGTATGCAGAGAAGGGAGGGAGGAGGGGGAGAGAAAGAGGAAAATACGTAGTATCCGTCTGATGCGTGGATGAAGGGAAGGAGAGAGGAAGATAGCCGGCGGAGGGAAAAGGGAAATAAGAGAGAAGATGAAGAGTATTGAGGTGGATCAAAAGAGAGAGAGAGAGAGAGAGAGAGAGAGAGAGAGAGAGAGAGAGAGAGAGAGAGAGTCGAAGATAGGATAAGAAAAAGAGGAAGGGCGATGAGAAATAGAGAGGGGAAGATAGCAGGCGGACAGACAGACAGACAGACAGAGACAGTGGTAGATAACGAAATAAAGAGAGTGGAATAAACAGCTAGATATATATAGATATAAAAAGTATAAAAATAACATAGAAATAAAAAGTAGTTCTACACACACACACACATAAATAAACACATACATAAAACATTCACACCCACACATGAATATACATAGACGCACACATAGGCACAGAACACGTAAAAAAAAAAAAAATATGCAGTGTATATTGTGAAGTGCGAGAGCTGGCATGACGCGAAGATAAATTTCCATGAAATTGGAAAATACTGAGCGAAATAAAAAGGGACGAATGTGAATAAGCAAGGAAATGAAATTCCATAAAATCGCAAAGAGGAGACGAAAGAAAAAGGAAAAAAATGGCAGGAAAAAGAGGACAATGATCACAAAAATTATGTATTTTTAGTAGAGAGACATGATTGGATGATAAATTGATTTTCAAAGACACGAATATAAACAGTGGTGATAAATGGGAGATAATGAAAATGATAAATGATAGATAGTGATAAGTGACATGAAAGTGACAAGTCAATAAGGTGAAATGATAGATAATAACAATGATAACAGCAATAATAATGATAATGACAATGATAATTAATATCAACGCACCGTCAACACCGCCCTCCGCCCCCCCCCCCCTTCCTATGATAATGATATGAAAATAAATTTTAAGTAGTAAGATATTTTTTTAATGAATGATAAAAAAACGAATGAAATTGAATAATCATGATAATAATGTCACCAACACCCCAGCGTTACCGAGATACTAAATTCTCTTTCTCCGCCCCCGCCCCCCTTCACAGAATGTAAATTAAAGGTAATAAAAGGGATTATATCAATAAATAATGAGTAGGAAGGATATAACAACTGAAATAACAATGACAAGAAAAAGAAATTGAGATAAAATGATAATGATATCACTCACACCCCGATAGGCCTGAGTCACCCCCCTCCCCCCCTCCATCCCCCAAAACAATAACAACAGCGATGATAATGATAATGAAAAATAAGTAACGAGGATGAAATAACTGAAAAGATAAGAAGGTAAAAAAATAATAATAATAAATAAATACTGAATGCTATTAACAACGTCACCAATACCTCAGCGACGGCGATAACATGACTAATAGATAATCTTCAATAACGAAAGAGGAGCTGGGAGAATAAGGATGATAATGTCAATAAAAACGAAATCAGGAACATCAGCAAAGCGAAAATGATAGTGATAGCGGTAATATCACTCAATAAAATAATGATTACTAATTATAAACGAAATTAGAGAAGAATGATAGGAAAATCAATAGAATGAGATCAGCTGATGATAACATCACTAACCCCACCACCCCCACCACCCTCCCCAACACAGCCTCACCAAGAGACACTGAATTCTTCTCCAGCTTCATCTTCCGCGGCAGGAAATTCTCGCGCGGCTGCTCAGCTTCTGCAGCATGTGTTCCCTTCGTGTTTTTTTTTTTTTTTTTTTTTTTTTTTTTTTTTTTTTTTTTTTTTTTTTTTTTTTTTTTTTTTTTTTTTTTTTTTTTTTTTTTTTTTTTCATCTTGGGTGGTATGTTTTGTCGATTATGTTTATTGTTTATTTTGTTTTGTTTTGTTTTGTTTCAGGTGTTTGTGTTATGGTTCGATGTTCTTTTATTTTGATGGTTGTTATTTTGTTGCTCTTTTTTTTTCTTTCTTTTAGAGGGGGAAGCGTTTTTGACGTTTTTTTTACGTTTGCTGTTATTTCTTGTTTCTCATAATCATCATCATCGTCATGTCTTTTCATTATTTCTTTCTTCCTTGAACTTCAATCATTTTCCTATATTCCTTAGCCTTTATCTTTATTATCTTGTTCCACATATATATTTTTTTATTTGTTTATTCTCCATTTTCTTATTCGTTGCCCTTTTTTCTTCTTTTTTTCAGGCTTCTTACTTTTGCTTGAGTCACTCCTCCTGCTGGAGTTCCCAGGGTCTTTGCAAGGGAGTTTCTTTGCCAGGGACTCATTATCCAATAAGATTGCTGGGGATGATAAGGATCTGCGTGTTTGCTGGGGGGGGGGGGGAGTGGAGGGGAGGGATGGAAGCAGGGAAAAGGGAGAGGGAGGGGGAGGGGAGGGAAGGGATGGAAGCAGGGAGAAGGGAGAGGGAGGGGGGGGGGGAGGGGAGGGATGGAAGCAGGGAAAAGGGAGAGGGAGGGGAGGGGAGGGAAGGGATGGGATGGAAGCAGGGAGAAGGGAGAGGGAGGGGAGGGAAGGGATGGAAGCAGGGAAAAGGGAGAAGGGAAGGGAGGGGAGGGAAGGGATGGGATGGAAGCAGGGAGAAGAAGGGAGGGAGGGGAGGGGAGGGGTTGGAAGCAGGGAAACTGGAGCGGGAGGGAGGGGAGGGAGGGATGGAAGCAGGGAAAAGGGAGAGGGAGGGGAGGGGAGGGTTGGAAGCAGGGGGGAGGAAGAGGGGGAGGGGAGGGGAGGGATGGAAGCAGGGAAAAGGGAGAGGGAGGGGAGGGGAGGGTTGGAAGCAGGGGGAAGGAAGAGGGAGGGGGAGGGGAGGGAAGGGATGGAAGCAGGGAAAAGGGAGAGGGAGGGGAGGGGAGGGGTTGAAGCAGGGAGAAGAGAGAGGGAGGGGGAGGGGGAGGGATGGAAGCAGGGAAAAGGGAGAGGGAGGGGAGGGGAGGGTTGGAAGCAGGGAAAAGGAGTAGTAGAAGGAGGGAGCGAGAGGAGTGGAAAAGAAAAGTGAGAGGGAGGGGTGTAGAAAGAAGGAGAGGAGGGGGAAGGGGTAAGTAAAGGGATGGGAGATGGTGAGGAAGAACGAGGGTAGGAAGATGCGGCGTATCAGGGGGGGGGGGGGGGGGGGGAGAAGGGGATTAGAAAAAAGTTCAGACAGTGTGATGCGCGCAAGAAAAGCAGGAAAGTTATTTTGTCTTATCGGGCGAGGGACGTTTTCTTTTGTTTATTTTCGTTCCCGTGCGCTCGTGGGGCGTTTTTATAGCAAAGCCTTGGTAAGCAATCAGCCATGCCACATAACAACATGTAGTCGGTGTGCAGCGCATTTGCTGTCAACGACATTGTTATTTCTTTGCAAACACTCATTTATACATACACACACGCACGTCGCACGCGCGTACGCAAGCAAGCACACACACACACACACACACACACACACACACACACACACACATGTATATGTATATATATATATATATATATATATATATATATATATATATATAGAGAGAGAGAGAGAGAGAGAGAGAGAGAGAGAGAGAGAGAGAGAGAAAGAGAGAGAGAGAGGAAGGGAGAGAGAGAGAGAGAGAGAGAGAGAGTGTGTGTGTGTCTCTAAAACTGTCTTGTTTTTTTTTCCTTTCCTTTTTTTTCTCTTTTTTGTACCATGGGCTTGATGAACTTTCCGTAACATATATGATGTCAGAGGGCCAGCCTAGGTGCGAAATATATGGCACTGGTTAATCGCTGCAATATCGCCCCTTCGTTAAAAAAAAAGAAAAAAAGAAAAAACAGAGCGTGGGTATTGCAGGGAGGGAGAAGGGAGGAGGCAGGAGAGAGGAGGGTAATAGAGGGAGGTTAGGAAAAGGGAGAAAGAGAATGAGAAAAATAAGGGAGAGAGAGAGGAAAAAGCGGGTCACTTTCACTTGCAACATGCACGATGCAAACCTCTGGCTGGTCCCTTTACGATGCAACGTAGACCATTTGGGCACACAGCCTCATCTCTTTATATGGCATTAATTAGGCTGCGCGATTTTCCCTCGAGCAGACTGACCGCTTTTTCCCCCCTTAACCTCCCCCTTCTCCCTCGTTCCCATTCTCTTTTCACGTCTTCTCTCCACCCCCATCCCCCCTTAACCTCCCCCCTCTTACCCACCCCCATTCCTCCCTTCCCCCTCATCCATCTCTACTTAAAATTCCTGATATCACCCATTATCTCCTTTAACCCTCTCCCATTCCCTCTCCCCTTTCCCACCCCCACTTCCTCCTTCCTCATTCACCCTCTCCCACCCTCTTCCCTCCTCTCCCACCCTCTTCCCCCTCTCCCATCCCCTTCATCCCTCCTTCCTCTCTCTCCCATTCCCATCCCCCTCCTCCCTCTCCTATCCCCCTCCCTCTCTCTCCCATACCCCTCACCTTCCCCCTCTCCCATACCCCTCACCTTCCCCCTCTCCCATACCCTTCACCTCCCTCCTCTCCCATACCCCTCACCTTCCCCCCTCCCCCTCGCCAAGCCTTTTTAAGATCTCTGTTTATCCTTTTTTCATCTTTTTTCTTTCTTTCATCCTTCGCAGATTCTCGTCAAATCCGACACTTACGGACAGCGTAAATGAGACAGATGTTTCGATAACAACAACAGAGAAACTGAGAAAATTTTTAATCATTTCAATAACAAAATCGAAATGATAATACCAACATCACTGATGTAAATGTATAGATAATAAAACGAAATAGACGTTTTTTTCTTTCTTTCTTTTTCTTTTTTTTTCTTTTTCCTTTTTTTCGTGTGTTTGATTGGCTGCTTCGTTGTGAAAAAAAAGATCGGCGACTCTTTTTTCTTATGTCGTTCACGCCCCTTGGGAGGTGATCGAGTCCTCTTTGTTGCTGAGCTTTGTGGGCGTGATTGGGGGGTTGTGTGTGTGTGTTTGTGTGTGTGTGTGAGAGAGAGAGAGAGAGAGAGAGAGAGAGAGAGAGAGAGAGAGAGAGAGAGAGAGAGAGAGAGAGAGAGAGAGGGGAAAGGTGAGCGAGACAGAGAGACAGACACAGACTGACGGACGAACGGACAGACAGACAACGTTCAATCAGAGAACAAAAAAAGAAAGATAAAAAAACATAGAATCGAAAATTCAGAGAGAAAGAGAAAGAAAGAAAGAAATGAATATGTGTCTGTGTGTAAGTGACCTGGTACCAGCATGTGAGTGGATTTATGTAGTTGTGAACATGTGCGTGCGTGCGGGCGTGCGGGCACCATACATCCTGGACACGTATGAAGGTTATTCCGTAGTTGTGAGATGCCGTGGGCGGAGTGATACATGATACATATGTTTAACTCATCAAACAAAATACGAACTTGCTTGTACGTGCGTACGTGCGTGCGTGAACTGAATGTGCGCGATGCATATGCAACTCAGTGTATGTCCATTCGTGCGTGCGTGCGTGCTTACGTTTGCTTTTACGTGATGCGGTCTTTTTCGGTTTCTAAAAAGGCTTGTGGTTGTGAGAAGATTATGGGCGTGATGTGATTTCGGGCGTGAGAGAATTGTATATTGCGGATTGGAGTATTTTTTTAGGATGTGAATGGATAATATTCGTCATTTTGGGGGGAGATACAGGGTCACTGGGGAGGGGGGAGGAGGAGGGGGAGGGACCGTAAGTGTATTTGTTTCCGTGTCTTTTTATGTTCAATAGTATATATATATATTTTTTTTTAAGTGCGTGTTTTTGAATGTATGTTTGCATACGTCTGGATTTTTTTTTTATCATACATATATGTACACATGGGAATGAATACTCACAGACACAGACACGCACCCGTACATACATGTAAGTATTTTCCTTCGCATTACTCGTCAACAGACAGTTCCTCCTCCTCCACCCCCTACCCCCTCCCTCCCTCCCTCCTCCCCCTATTGTCTTCATTTTTTTTCTCTCTCGCTCTCTCATTTCGTTTGAAGGGGGGCGTGGAAAGGCGATGTGTATGTGCGCTAGGGATCGCGGGCGTATGACATTTATGGGCGGCGGGTATATTGTGTACGGGGGAGTGTGGGCGGTTTCGGTTCGAGCGATGGTGAGAGGAAGTGATCATTGGCTCTGTATAAACAGGGCGGGAGTGAGAGACAGAGAGGGAGGAAGAGAGGGAGTGATAGAGGGGGAGAGGAGAGGGAGAGGAAGAGAGAGAGAGGGGGGAAAGAGAAGGAGAGATGAAGAGAAAGGGAGAGATGGAGAAGGAGTGAGAGATAGAGGGATTGAGAGAGAGAGGAAGGGAGGGAGAGCGAGAAAGATTTTTTTTAAGGGGGCTGTCTTTCCTTGATCCTCCTTCTTTTCCCATTTCTCTTCCACCTCCTCCTCCTCTTATTCCTCCACCTCCATCTCCTCTTCCTCTCCTCTCCCCCTATTTTCATTCCTCATCTCAAATCCTCCCTTCCCACTTCTTCGTGCAAGACGTTACCTCCCACTTCCCCTCCCCTCCCTTTTCCTCCGCCTCCTCCAGCTCCTCCTCCTCATTTTATCACCCTTGTTTTTTATCCCCCCCCCCCACGCCCCGCCCCGCCCCGCCTCCTACATCTTCTCCACCACAATCCTTTTCTTTTTTTTCTTCTTTTTCTCTCTTCTATGTCATTCTCAATTTTCATCCTCATTCTCCCTTTCCCTCTCCCTCTCCTTCTCCTTTTTCCTTCTCCTTCTACTCCTTTCTCCTTTTTTCTTCTCCTTCCCCCATCTCCCTCTCCTTCCTCCACCCTCTACTTCTCCTTTCTCCTCTCTCTCCTTCTCCTTATCCCTCTCCCTCTCCTACATTCTTCTCCTCCCTCTTCTCTCTCTCCTTATTCCTCCTTTCTTCTTCTCCCTTTCCTTCTCCTTCTCCTTTCTCTTTTTTCCTTCTACTTCTCCTTTCTCCTTCTTCTTTTCCTTTTTCCTCCTTTCTCGTCCTTTCTTCTTCTCCCTCTCCTTTTCCTTCTCCTTTCTCTTTTTTCCTTCTCCCTCTTCTTCTCCTTTCTCCTTCTCCCTCTCCTTCTCCTTTCTCCTTTTTCCTTTCTTTCTTTCTGGTCACGATCATAAGCATTGCATCTTCTCTCTTCTTCTCTCTCTTATTATTATCATTTATTCTCCTCCTTTTTCTTCCCCTTCTTCTACTTCTACTACTACTATTACTGCTACTACTCACTACTACTTCCTATACTTCGCTCTTTTCTTCTTCTTTTTCTTCTTTCTTCATGTTATTTTTCCTTTCCTCCTCCTTCTCCTTCTCCTTCTCCTTCTTCCTCTTCCTACTATCTTTCCTCTTTCTTCTTCATTCTATCCTTTTTCTTCTTGCTCTTCTCTTTTGATCTCCGAGTGGGCGTGGCCGCGAGATCGAAACCAACCCTCGCGGATTCCTGGTCAGGGTGGGCACTGGGCACGGGCGGCAAGGGTGCTTAAGGATGGGTGGGAAATGGGCGTGACTCCCCCTATTCTCTCTCTCTCTCTCTCTCTCTCTCTCTCTCTCTCTCTCTTCCCCTTCCTCTATCTCTCCATTTTCATCCCCCCTTCTCCTCCTCCCCCTTTACCCCCACATCCTCCCATCTTCTCTTTCCTCTTTCCCTATCCTCTTATTTTCCTTTCCCCCATCTCTCCTTCCTTTACAATCTTCTGTCCTTTTTTCCTTTCTCTCCCTCCTACTCCCCTTTTCCCTTCATCCTCCCCTTCCCCCTCTCTTCCTCTCCCCATCTTATTTTTTCCGTGTCTCCCTCCTCATTCTGTTCCTTCCCCTTCCCTCCTATTTTTTTTAGTTGCAACCCATCGGCCATTCCTTGAGGGTTCCTATATCCTGCATATATTAAAAAGCTATTGTGGTTATCTTGAGAAAAGGGTAAGATATACCGGAGGCGTGCTCTCTCTCTCTCTATTTCTCTTTCTCCCTCTCCCTCACCCTCTCTCCTTCTTTCTCTAACCTCTATCTATCTATCTATCTATCTATCTCTCCCTCCCTCCCTCTTCCTCTCCCTCTCTCCTTCTTTCCCTAACCTCTCTCTTTCTCTCTCTCTCTCTATCTCAATCTTTCTCTTTCCATATCTCTCTCTCTCTCTCTCTCTCTCTCTCTCTCTCTCTCTCTCTTTCTTTGTCGCTCGCTTGCTCTTTAGGGACCAATGAAATTATTTATGTGTCTCGTTTGTTCATTCCCTTCTTTCTCTCTTCTCTTTCTTTCTCTTATCCGTCTTCGCCGTACGTCCTTCCATAAAATTCTTGATGTTTTTGAGTTTATTATTTCTATTATTTCACACTGATTTAGGTAAACACGGAGATGAAATATAAATATAGGCAAGGGACTGCACTTTGTTGTTGTTTGTTTTTGTTTGTTCACAATTATAATGATAGTAGTAAAGATGATTATAATGATGATGATAATTATATTTATTTTTGAATGATTGTAGTGATGGTAAGGATAATGAATATTATTATTGTTGTTGTTGCTATCATTATTATCATCATTATTATGATAAAAAAAAATCAATGTTATGATTTTGACGAGTGGAAAGAGAAGAGGGGAAAAAAGAAAAGGAAAAAGATGAAGATGAAGAAGAAAGCAGAGACGAAGATAAGAAAAAAGGCGTTGATAAATCAATAGAAGACAAACAAAGAAGAACCTCCGAAGATGAATAGGAAAACGATTTTTAAATACATATCGAAGACAAATAAAACGGATGACAAAGAGAGACAGAAAAAAAACAAGAAGAGAGAAGGCAAAAACAAGAAAACAAAGACGCAGAGGAAAGCGCCCGTCGTACTTCCTGCCGAGGACGAAGGAGACCGTGGGCGTGTTAGTGAGCGTCGGCGGAGAGGGAGGTCGTCACGGAGGGCGCGAGAGCAGGACAATAGGTCGTTAAGAGTCGTGGTCAGCAGGTACTTGGTCGGCTAGCGGGGGGGTGGGGGTGGGGGGGTAGAGGGTAGGTGGAGAGAGAGGTGGGGAGATGGAGAGGGAGGAGGGGGTGGATGGAGAGGGAGGGGAGGGTGGAGAGGGATGGGAGGGTAGGTGGAGAGGGAGGGGAGGATGGATGGAGAGGGAGGGGGGTGGATGGAGAGTGAGGGTGGGAGGGAGCTTGGATAGAGAGGAGGGGGGGGGGGTTGGAAGGTGGGGGGGGGTGTGGGTAAGTGGGTTGAAGGGGGTGGGGAGGGAGTGGATAGATAGTGGGGTAGGTGGGATGAACGGGGAGGGATGCATGGCGGTGGATAGGGTGGATGGAAAGGAGGGGTTGGAGGGATGGAAGGGGAAAAGGGAGGGGTGGGAAGAGGGAGATAGAGGAAGGGAGGAAGGGAGGGGGTGGATGGAGAGTAAGAGGGGGTCAGGGAGTAGATGATGTGGATAGGAGAAGGAGGGAAGAAGGAGAGGGATGGATGATCGTTAAGAGAAGGGGAAGAGGGGGAGGGGGAGAGGAGGAGGCAATATTAGGTAAATTTTTTGACGTAATTTTAGAGAAGAGCTATTGTCATTTTTAGAGGGGTGGGTGGGGTGGGGAGGCATTTTTTATATTACATTTTTCTAATTATTCATTTTCTCTCTGCCGACCATTTGTATTGTTTATTTGCTGATCGCGCTCTCGGTTGAACTGATCCGCTCGGATGCTATGAATTAATTCCTATCGCCATTTGTTTTATTTGGGTTTATTCATGCATTTTTATTGATGTGTTAATTATAGGTGTTTTTATATTGTTTTTTTTAGGTTTGTTTTGTTGGTGGTTATTTAATCTTGGTTGATTAATCAGAGGCCCGGACGTAGACAGACACTCACA
>BOPN01000679.1:382562-385062 GCA_017312705.2 Penaeus japonicus | reverse complement strand
AGTGCATAAACCCAGACATTCATAGAAACAAACACAAGCGAACTTAACACATATCCAAACAGACAGACATGAGTGCATAAAGACCAGACATTCATAGAAACAAACACAAGCGAACTTAACACATATCCAAACAGACATGAGTGCATGAGCCTTGACAGTTTAGACAGACAGACAGACAGACAGCGACCCGAGCCCAACCTTGGCCTTTCGAAGATGTCACGGCCGCGTCGCCAAGTGAAAGACAAAAGTGGACCCCAATTGGCAGGCAGACGGAGGCGGTTTGTCGGGTTGGGTTAGAAGGGGGGGGGGGTGAAGTCGGGTCGGGTTAGCGGTAGGGAGTGAGAGGAGAAGAGGGAGGGAGGAAGGAAGGAAGGAAGGAAGGTAGAGGGAGAGAGAAAGAGATGAAGAGGGGGAGGAAGAGAGGGAGGATATAAGGACGGCAGAAAGGGAAGAAAAGAAGAGGGAGGAAGGGAAAAGGAGGAAGAAGAGAGAAGCAGACATAGAGAGAGATAAAAAAAACATAAAAAAAGGAAACCATAAAAGAAACTTCCAAATGCCAAAGAGAAAACAAAAGAAGAAGAAAATAAAGAAAACGTGTCATACCTGAGACAGACAGACAACCCAAAAGGGAGAGAAACAAACCCAGCACTACCCTCCTCCCCCTCCAAAAAAGTCGCCCCCAAACGACGAAAACAAAGTGACAGAAACGAGCGAAGAGGTGCGACGGCAGAGCTGGAGCGAGAGATAGAGCTGGCCTTGGCGGAGGACGGAGCGAGAGCGCGGGCCGTCGCGACGTTTATAGGCCGTCCTGAGAGGGCCCCGGTGATGCTATCGTCCAGAATCCCGTGTTGTAATGGCCTAATGGCAGCCCCAAGAACATATTTGTGCGGGTCTAAGCGACGTTGTGACTGGAGCGGCGATGGCGGAGGGATCGGATCGGTCCGGGAAGGAGGCCGGGGGTCGGGCCAGTTTTTTCTTCTTTTTTTGTTTTGTTTGCTTTTTGTTTTGCTTTTTTTGGTCCCCTTAAAATTATCTTTTCTTTGTCTTGTTATTTTCATGGTTGATGTTTTTGACTGTTGATATTTCTTCTTGTTATTATCTATTTCTTTCTATTTCTACTTCTTTTCTACCTTTTCATTCTCCTCTACCTCCTACACTTCATTCTCTTTATTCTTCTTCTTATTATTGTTATTATTTTTATTCTTATTCTCCTTCATATTTTCCTTCATCTATTTCTCCTTCTCATTCTCTTTATCTTTTACTTATCTCCCCTTATTATTGTTATTATTAATATTTCTTTTCTTATTTTCCTCCTAATCATTATCATTGTCATTATATATTTATTGACATTATTGTTATCATTATTATTCTTTACTATTATGAATTTTATCATTATTAATACTATTATTATAATAATAATTATTATTATTAAGATTATTGCCATTATGATTATTTATATTGTTATTATCATTAATGCTATTGCTATCACTATTGTTATTATCATCATTAGTTTCTACTCCTACTGCTACTACTACTTTTTCTTCATCTTTTTCTTTTTGTTGTTGCTCCTCTTCTTTTTCGTCTTCTTCCTCTTCCTCTTCTGCATCTTCTCCCTCTCCTCCTCTCCTTCTTCTTCTTCTTTCTTCTCCTTCTCCTCCTCCTACTACTACATCATAATGTTCTTCTTTTTCTTCTACTACATCATAATTTTCTTCCTCTTCGTCATCTACTGCTTCGCATTCTCCCTCTCTGTTTTTCCCAGTGATGTATATTGCTATAGACGGGATACATACATAGATACAGGCAGTGATGACTGAGGTTCCGGCAAAGTTATCAGCGGCGGATGACTACAGTATGCGTGGAGTCAGTGGTGCTTGTGCTTGTGGTGGTGATGGTGGTGATGATGATGATGTCGATGGTGATTGTCCTGTCGCCGGAAGCCGTGATGAGTCTGATTTCGTGGTGACTGGCTGTGTGTTGCGTGTGCGAGCGGGGGAGGAGGGAGGGGGGGAGCGGGGAGGGGGGAGATCTAGAGACAGATACATAGAGAAAATTGCGAGAATAAAGAAATCATAGCAGATAATAGATAGTGTGGTTGAGGGTATTTTGCTCATCTCTCGCCTCTCTTAAGATGATGAGAGTGATGATGGGGGGGGGGGGGGGTTATGGAAGAAAATAGATAGATAGATAGTATGCTGAGGAATTAATACAAGAGAGAGAGAGATAGAAATAAATAAATCGGTAATTAAAAAAAGAAGATCTCTATCGCCTGTCTAATGATTGCGGAAGTGATGAAACTGGGAAAAAATAAGAAGATTGAGAAATAGATAGAGAAATCGGATGGTTGAAAAGTTCAGGAGAAAAAAATAATAATAATAGTAGTAGTAGTAATGATAGTAATAGTAGTAGTAGTAGTAGTAATAGTAGTAGTAGTAGTAGATAGCACGGTAGGCTATCATTTTACTCCTCCCTCGCCCCTCGTAAGATGATATGATAGATA
>BOPN01000679.1:370062-375062 GCA_017312705.2 Penaeus japonicus | reverse complement strand
GTGTTTACGTTTATGTGTGTGGACGAGTTCTTGTGTATGTGTGTTTCTTTGTATGTGTTTGTGCTTGTGTTTATATATATGAGGATTGATTATGTGTATATATGTTATAGATCATATATAGGGTCTATT
Source organism: Penaeus japonicus (assembly GCA_017312705.2). Classification (NCBI taxonomy): domain Eukaryota; kingdom Metazoa; phylum Arthropoda; class Malacostraca; order Decapoda; family Penaeidae; genus Penaeus; species Penaeus japonicus. The sequence goes on along the minus strand of BOPN01000679.1, from coordinate 374,933 downwards.
ATATTCGTTATAGGTCTATTTATATTTTTAGTAGCCTTGATAGCTACCTTATTTCTCTGATAAAACGGTATATTTAAGAGTGCTATACACCAGCATATATTTGAATATACGATATACCGATATGTACCACATTTTGAGAGTGTTTCCTTACATTCACCGCTTTTATTCCAATCTAATAATCATATTTTTAGTAGTTATTCACACATTTATGTATCCATTTATAAATTTATTCATTCATTCACGTTCGCGAGGTATTTGGCCTAAAAATGTGAAATAATCCTAAACCTTTGAAATTGTAGCTATGACCAATATTACCACTGTGTCTCGTTCCCTGAGTTTTGTTTACTCTAACGTATTTCATTGGTTTTATTTATGTTGTTTTAATGAATTGCTTTGTTTCCATTCATGTGGCTTGTTTCATTGTATTTCTATAACATTTGTTTGCTTACTAGATTGCATTTCGATAAGTGAATTCCGGCCACAATATTTGTTTGTGCGCTTCACTGAACATGTAAATCCTTAAATAAATTGAATCAGATGTAATTGCAGGGCGTTCGAATCGGCACCTTCGCCTCCTTGTAAACAAAAGAGCAGAGCAGTTGCAGTGACCAACGAGATTGTCCTTTCTTCCGGTCTTTTCTTTTCTTTTTTTTTCTTTCTTTCTTTTTTTTTTTTTTTTTTTTTTGTCATGTTTCGCCCTTTCTTCCATCTTTCGTTTTTCTCGTTTTTTTCCCTTTCCCTCCCTGCCTTCCTATCTCCATCCCTTTCTCTCAATCCTCTTTCGCTTCTCTTCCTTTTCCCTCCCTGCCCTCCCTTCTTTTCTTTCCCTCTTTTCTTCCTTCCTCCATTTCCTCTCTTTTCTTTCCTACATCCATTCCTCTCCCCCTCCTCCCATTCTTCTTCTGCCTCCCTTTCTTCCTTACTTCTTTGCTCCCTCTATCCTTTACTTCCATTTTAACTTACCTCCAACTTTCTCTCTCCCTTTCTCTCCTTTTGTTCTCCTAGCTCTCTTTCCTCCATCCATCTATTCCTCCTTCCTTTCCTCCCTCCCTTCCCTTCCCTCCCTTCCCTCCCTTCCCCCTCCCTCCCCCCCTCCCTTCCCTTCATTTCCTTCCTCATTCCCGGCTTCCCTCCCTGTCTTCCCCAACTCAGGTCCCATTCCTAGGACCGAGGCGCGTTCCTGCGGGAGGGTGGGGGTGAATTTGGGGGAGGGGGGGGGAGGGGGCACCGAGGCCTCTCCCGAAGGATGTAATCAAGAATCCTCGCGCGCCCTGGTCTGCGTCCGTAAGCCCGCCCGCCCGCCCACCCACCCACCAGAGGCGGCTGAATTACGCTAATGCATCCACGCAGACGGCGAGGGCGCGGGCGGGGGAGAGGAGGTGAGGAGGAGGGAGTGGGGGGAAGGGGGTGGGGAGGAAGAGGGAGGGGGGTGGGAGAGGAGGGAGTGGGGAGAGGGAGGGGGAGGTGGAGGGGAGGGAGAAGGGAGTGGGGGGTAGGGTAGAGGAGGAGGGAGTGGGGGGAGGGGGGATGGGAGAGGAGAGAGTGAGGATGGAGGGGGGAGTGGAGAGGGAGGGGTGGGAGAGGAGGAGAGGGTATTGGAGGGATAGTAGAGGAGTTGAGGGGGAGGGGGGGTGAGAAGAGGGAGGAAGGGATAGAGTGGTAAGTTATGGGAGAGAGAGAGAGCGAGAGAGAGAGCGAGAGAGAGAGAGAGAGAAAGGATAAGAAAGAGATAGAGAGAAAAAGAGAAGCGGGGGGAGGCAGGAGTGAAAGAGGGAGATAGAGAGAGAAGAAACAGAGAAAGTGAGAGAGAGAGAGAGAAAGGTTGAAAGACTGAGAGAGGATAAATTATCATTACTGTAATCGTCATTATTATCATCATTATCCTAATCAGTAGTAGTACTAATCATAGTAATTATACAAACAACATTATCAATATCATCGTCATTGCTAATAAAATCATTAATATCATGGTTACTATTATAATCACTAACCTTAATATGACTGCTGCTGTTATCATTAGAGTTATAGCTATTAATATTATTCTGATCAATTTTATTATCAGATATCAATATTTACTACTATCTATTTCTTATTGATATCCTAATTACCAATATTATTATCATTATGTTTTCATTTCATCATATTGTCACTGTTATAATGATCATTGTCATTAGTTTTACTTTCTTGATAATTCTTAATTTCAGTATATCTATCGTCATTATTCGTATCATTATCAGTATTTGTTGTTGTTGTTGTTGCTCTTATCCTTATTTTCATCATTATCACACCTATATTTAAAATTATATCATAATTCAAGGTTTAAGTAGAACCGTAGCCTTTTAGATTATATATATATATTAATTTTGAGGTCTTCGAGATAATTTTGAAGTGATAGAAATGATTCCGAGATGCTAGAGCTAGTTTATTTTTTAGATATATATATTTTTTTTAGATAAGATTTAAGATGCTGAGGTTTGTTACTTGATGAAAGGGCGGTTTTAAGATGGAGATGGTATTTCGAAAGAAAAAAATGGTTCTGAAATGCTGAAGATGACTTTGAAAAGCTGTGTGTGTGTGTCTGTCTGTGTCTGTCTGTCTGTCTGTCTGCCTGTGCCTGTATATGTGTGTATCTGTGTGTATGTATGTGTGTGTGTGTGTGTCTCCAGATGATCCTGCACGTAAGTAAGTTTGCGTGCACGTCCCGTTATTCCCGAGGAAGAAGGGAGGACGAGGACGTGTGCCGACAAACAGACGTGTGATTAGTCATGCTACATAAAACTGCAGAATTATGCGTCCAGATGCAGAGAATTTAAGAGAGCGAACGGCCGAGTGCGTCTCCCTTCGCTGGAAAAGGGAGAGAACAGGATAGCCCGTCTCTTTACTCTCCCTCTCGCTCTCTTTCTCTCTCCTCTCCATCTCCCTTTCCCCCTCTACTTTTCTCCCTTCCTCCTTCCCTCCCTCCCTCGCCTTCTGTCCCTTCACCCGCTCTCTCTGGCGAGAGAGAGGGATAGGAGGGAAGGACGGACGGAGGGAGGGAGAAAGGGAGAAAGGGGAGATAAAAGGAAGTGATGCAGAAATCGGAGTGGGATATGCTTTCTCTCTCTCTCTCTCTCTCTCTCTCTCTCTCTCTCTCTCTCTCTCTCTCTCTCTCTCTCTCTCTCTCTCTCTCTCTCTCTCTCTCTCTCTCTCTCTCTCTCTCTCTCTCTCTCTCTCTCTCTCTCTCTCTCTCTCTCTCTCTCTCTCTCTCTCTCTCTCTCTCTCTCTCTCCCTCTCTCTCTCTCCCTCTCTCTCTCCTTCTCTCCCTCTCTCCCTCCCTATCCCTCATTCCCTCTCTTCCTCTTTCGCTCCCTCCCTCTCTCTATATATCACTCTCTCGCGCCGAGGAAACTTGGGGAAAGGGAAAGAGAATGCCGGGAAGGATACGCGGAGAGATAAAGATAAAGGAAGAGACAGAAGGCAAAGGGGAATGGATTCACGAAGACAAGGTTGGGGGGAGGGAGGGGAGAGGGAGAGAGGTAGAGGGGGGTGGGAGAAAAGGAAGCGTTGTAGAAATCGGAGTGGAATATGTTCTCTATCTATTTATCTATCTATCTATCTATCTCTGTCTATCTATCTATCTGCCTCCCTCCTTCACTCCCGGTCTCTCTCTCTCTCTCTCTCTCTCTCTCTCTCTCTCTCTCTCTCTCTCTCTCTCTCTCTCTCTCTCTCTCTCTCTCTCTCTCTCTCTCTCTCTCTCTCTCTCTTTCTTTCTCTCTCACTCTCACTCTCACCCAGACCCTTTCATCTAAACCCTTGTTTCCACTATTCGTATTCCCTGTATAATGATACCCTAACTTTCTTTGGTCCTCTGATATGCATTTTCCTATGTACCTCTCGCCTGTCTTTCGCACTCTCCATGCATAAGTAAAATCCCTCCCCGACTTTGCTCATATCCTGTGAAATCATGTATTCAAATTATTAAGAAAGTCAACTTGACTAAGAGAAAAGTGAGAGTGAGGGTGAGAGAATAAGGTGAGGTTGAAGAGAAGAAGAAGAAGAAGAAGAAGAGGGGGAGAGGGAGCGAGAGAGAGAGAGAAGAAGAAGAAGAAAAAGAAGAAGAAGAAGAGAGGAAAGAGAGGAGAAAGGAGAGAAGAGGAAGAGGAGAGAGGAGGAGAAGGCTGTTTTGCACGTAAACATTATTGAATTTAGATATAGAAACGCATTTTATGTATTTATGCCCACAATATATATATATATATATATATATATATATATATATATATATATATATATATATATATATATACATACATATATATATATATACATATATATGTATGTATGTATGTACCTTTACAAATGTGTAGATAACACACATCTTCCCAGTATATATGTCTATATACATAAAGTGTAACGGCAAGAAAGTGAAGCTCGTCGTAAGATTTCCTCAGCATGTCTCGGCGACGTTTCGTATCACCTTTGTCTCGCGTATCTCATTGTCGGTTTGACGTCCAGGACCCTCATATATGCATGGTTGCGTCCTCTTGTGCCGCGCGACGGGGCTTGCCTCTTGCCTCCAGCCCTGGCACTGGGGTCGGGGGGGGCTAGGGTCTGGTGGTACGAGTGGGGCTTTAGGGCTGGGGGTCTGGGGTCTGGGGTCTGGTGTTAGGAGTGGGGGTTTAGGGCTGGAGGTCTGGCGTTAGGAGTGGGGGTTTAGGGCTGGGGGTCTGGGGTCTGGGGTCTGGTGTTAAGAGTGGGGGTTTAGGGTTGGGGGTCTGGGGTCTGGGGTCTGGTGTTAGGGGTGGGATCTGGGGTCTGGTGTTAGGAGTGGGGGTGAAGGGGTGAGAGGGAGGGTCTTGCGTTTGGTTCCAAGTGTAGGGGTCTGGGGTCTG
>BOPN01000679.1:357562-362562 GCA_017312705.2 Penaeus japonicus | reverse complement strand
GCCGAACAAACACACTCTGAAGTGCAAATATTCGCGTGCAGCTTCTTGTGTGTTCCTCGAAGACCGCAAAGAAGGGGAGAGGGGAAGGTTGGGGATGGGGGGGGGAGAAGGGTGGGAGGGGACTAGGAGATGAGATGTGGGGAGGAAAGGCTGAAAGGAAAGCTTTGCGGGTGATGAAGAGGGGTGGATGGGGGTGGGGGTGGGGTTGGTTCAGGAGGGAGTAAAAGAGGGGGAGAGAAAAATAGTAATAGAGAAGAGGGAGGAGGGAAGGAGAGAGAGAAAGGGGGGAGGGGGGAGAGTAGGATGAAGAGGGGAAGGAGAGAAGACCGAGGGGGAAAGATAGGGGGAGGGGAAGGATGATGAGGATGGGGAAGACGAAGTGAGGGAGTAGAGAAAAGAGAGGAAGTGAGGGAGTAGAGGAGAGGGGGGAGTGAGGGAGGAGAGAAGGAGTGAGGGAGGAGAGGAGAGAGAGGGAGTGAGGGAGAAGAGGAGAGAAGAGAGAGGAAGTGAGGGAGGAGAGGAGGTAGGCAAAGGTGGGGAGAGAGTAAGAGGACGAAGGAGGGATATAGTAAGGGGGAAGAGAACGAAGGAGAGGAAGAAGAGGGATTGAGGGACTAAACTCACGTGATGATAAGGAAGAGAACGAGACAGAAGGTGAAGGAGGGCGAGTACGAAAGTTGGAGGGGGAGAAGAAGGAAAAGAAAGAGAAGAGGAAGAGGAAGAAGAAAAAAGAGGAAAGGGAAGAAGACAAAAAAAAATAGAAGTACAAGAAGAAGCAGGACAAAAAATAATAACAAACAGAGAAGAAGTGACAGAAAAAAATAAAACAGATGATAAAGCAGAACAAGAACAAGAGGAGTGGAGTGGAGTGAAGTGAGGAGAGAGAGGAAAGAGGGAAGGCCGCGCTTATTCGGCCGGAGTTTAATGAATACCATTCGACAGGCAGAAATTTACAGCTGGGCCAAAGAGCAAAGCATCGCGGGTTGCATCATTTGGAGTCCCGCGGGGGGAATTGATAACAGATAGCATGGCGCGCTCATTGCAGGGCAACAGGAAGCGGTGAGGCGGCCTATCAACGCTGCGCAACCGGGCAACTTTGGCTTTCTTTTTGCATCGCTTTTTTTTTTTTTTTTTTTTTGTCATTCTTTCTTCCTTTTTTTCTCTCTTATATTTTTCTCTCTCTTACTCTCTATTTGCTTTTTCTTTCTCTTTTTTTTCTTTCTCCCTCTTTTCTCTCTCTATTCGCTTTCTTTTTCTTTTTCTCTTTCTCTATTTCTCTTTTCTTTTTCTCTTTCTCTATTTCTCTTTTTTTCTCCTACCTTTCTTCCTCTCTCTCTTTTCTCCTATGTGTTTCTCTCTCTCTTTTCTCATATCTCTCTCTCTCTTCTCTCTCTCTCTCTCTCTCTCTCTCTCTCTCTCTCTCTCTCTCTCTCTCTCTCTCTCTCGCTTTCTCTCCACATCTTCCTGCCTTTCTCTCTCTTCATATGTCGTCTCATTCTCTATTTTCTACGTTATTTTATCTCTCCACCATTCCTCCATTTCTCACTCTTTATTGAAAGAGAGAGACAGACAGACAGAGAAAGGGAGAGAAATAGAGAGAGAGAAAGGGAGAGAGACAGAGGGAAAGAGGGAGAAATAGAGAGAGAGAGAGAGAGAGAGAGAGAGAGAGAGAGAGAGAGAATGAAAAACCGAAAAAACTTTAAGATCTCCCCCATCAAAAAAAAAAAAAAAAAAAAAAAAAAAAAAACATTGAGGGTCAGAAGCAGCATCATTGACATCAAGGCCTTGTGATGAGTATCGGAGAAATTATGGGATTAGAGCGAGAGAGAAAGAGAGAGTGGGAGAGAGAAGGGGGGATTGGGAGGGAGGGAGTGGTTGTGGGTGGGTGAAAGAGTTGGGTGGGAGAGGGAGTGAAATGGAGGGGGAGAATGGGGAGGTGGAAAAGAGGAGAGGGAGGATGGGGAGGAGAAAGAGGTGGATGAAAGAGAGAGAAGACGGGGCAGAAGGGGAAAGGGAGGGGGGAGGAAGAGAGAGAGAAGGTGTGGGAGGAGAACAACGAAAGAGAGAGAAGAGGAAGCAGGGTGGGAAGGAGAGAAAAGTGCCAGAGGGGGGGGGGGGGGAGAGAGAGACTATGCTGATGACTGTTGCTCAGTATACATCTGGGTTAACATTTTATTCTACAACTGCATGTGTGCGCATAGATTTATGTATGCACACACACACACACACACACACACACACACACACACACACACACACACACACACACACACACACACACACACACACACACACACACACACACACACACACATACACGCACGCACGCACACACACATACACACACTGTCTCTCTTTCTCTTTCTCTCTTTCTCTCTTTCTCTCTTTCTCTATCTATCTATCTCTTTATGGCCTGTGAACCCATACATCCCCAGCAATAGAAAAAAAAAACACCACAAACATTCTTTCTCTCTCTCCTCTGAGCGTAGGTTTCACGTAGGCCTATCCAATTTGTTACCGTGTTGTGTAATTGGGTTGTGGAAAGGCTGTTCCGGATTGTTGTTATTATTGGCTGTTGTTTGTTGTTGTCGTCGTGGCTGGCTGGTGTTATAAGATTGTTGTTGTTGTTGGCGGATGTGCTCGTTTTTTGGTGTTGTGGTTGTGATTGTTATGATTGTTGTTGGGGGTGTTCGTGTAGTTTCCGGGGATCATGTATTTGTTTTGTGATTGTGTGTTTATTATCATCATCATTATTATTGATATTATAATCATTGCTGTTATTATTGTTATAACTGATGTTATTATAACTGTTGTTGTGTCTTTGTTTTTTGTTTTTTGTTATTATTGTTGTTAATATTAGTGGTAGTATTACTATTACTTTTACTACAACCACCACTATAATTTTAACATCATTAGTATAAGCTGTCGGGATTGTCATTATTAATGCTACTATAACTGTTGTTGTCCATTTGTCTGTGCTATTATTGCTATTACTATTAGCAGCAGTAGTAGAAGGATCATCACCATCATCAGTAATATTGATATTGTTATTACTATCACAGTAAATATAGCAACCACTGCTACTACTACTATTAGTACTACTACAACCACCACCACCAGCACGACCACACCATTATTATTAGTCTTTCAATTATCCAAACATGATTAGCTACATCGTGGAGCTAAGGCCATAAAATGAAGTAAAATTAGTAATTAAATAAAACCACTTCGCACAAAAACATAGAAAAAAACAATTCTCGCTAGAAGAAGAAGAAGAAGAAGAGAGAGAGAGAGAGAGAGAGAGAGAGAGAGAGAGAGAGAGAGAGAGAGAGATAATTAGAGAGAATTAGAGAAAGAGAGAGAGAGTGAAAGGGAAATAGAGAGAGCGAGTTGGCGAGGCTTAGAGCGTGACCTGGTTACCCCTTCCGCCATTCCATATATATAATTCTTTTTGTTCCCAGATTTGTTGTGCCGGCAAGAATACAGTTTTATACATATACACATTATTTTTTATATAATTTTTGTTCTTTTTTTAAGGGGTGGGGGTGGGGATGGGGGGGGAGGACGGAAGCGGAAAGGGAAGGAAGGAAGGAAGGGGGAAGAGTGGAGTCTGGAGGAGCAGAAGGGGTTGGGGGGAAGGGGGGGAGGAGAAGAGAGCGATAAGAGAAAGAGAAAGGGAAGAGAGAGAGAAAGAAAGAAAGAAAGAAAGAGGAGAGAGAAAAGAAAGAAAGAAAGAAAGAGAGAGAGGAGAGAAAAAGAAAGAGACAGTGAGAGAAAGGAAGAGAGAAAGAGAAACAATAAAAATAATAATGAGAAGAAGAATAGTAAAAAAAACAATAATAAAACAAACAAACAAAGAAACAGGATAGGGGAGAGGAATTTGAAGAAAGGTTGCAAAGGGCGGCCGGAGTCATGGTTTGGGCGGGAGGGAGGGGGCGAGGGGGGGGGGAGAGGTTGATGCTACAGGCGTGAAGCGAAACTTTATACTTTCTTGGCATATACAGCCCGCGGGCGGATATGATAAATAGATGGTTTTATGTGGGCGGAGGGAAGCATATATGCAAATGCGCTCGGATACACCTGGTTCTTCTTCCCCTTCGCCCCTTCCCCCCCTCCCCCCATTGTGTACGTTTTGTACCGTACATAGATGTACAATTGTACATATGTACGGGAGCAATCATTCACTCGCATATTCATTCATTCATTCATTTTTTTCACTCGTTTGTTTATTCATTGAGTCTACTCGGTTACTCATCTATTCGGATGAGTAAGGAAAAATAAACCAGGAATACAAACGAGTAAACAAAACACACTAACAAGGAAAAATAAACCAGGAAAACAAACCAACAAGTAAATAAAACACACTATCGGAAAAATAAACCAGGAAAACAAATAAACAACACTAACAAGGAAAAATAAACCGGGAAAACAAACAAACAAGTAAACAAAGCACACTAACAAGGAAAGATAAAACAAGAATACAAACAAACAAGCAATCAAAACAAACAAGGAAAAATAAAAATAGGAAAACAAACAAACAAGTAAAAAAGCACACAAATAAGGGGAAAAGGGAGAACAAACAAACAAATAACAAAACATTAACAATTAAAAAAAGAAACACACAAACACTGAAAAAAAAAGGAAAAACACCAACGAAATCCTTCCGGCACGAGCACAAGCCCAATTATGAACTCGAGTTATAATTGTTACCTGTTATAATTGGACCGGAGGGTTGATCCAGATTTGCTTGTTTGTTGTTCATCAACGGAAGAATGGCTGGAGATTCGCCGTTCATTTCCTCTGGGCTTCGGGGCGGATGTTGCAGTGCTAAGCTGTGTTCGAGGGGGGCGAGGGTGGGGGGGGTGGATCTTTCTCGGGGAGGGGGGAGGTAGTGTAGGTGGAAAGGGGGGTTTGTATCCGGGGATGGGGGTGGGGGCGACGGGTGTGTGTTTGCGTGGGGGGGGGGGGCGTGTGTTTTTGCGTATGGGGTGGGGGGTGTA
>BOPN01000679.1:325062-345062 GCA_017312705.2 Penaeus japonicus | reverse complement strand
TCCTTCAAACCAGAAAAAAACACGCGACTAAAAGTACATTATCTTCGTTTGTTTTTTTTATCCCACGAGGACGACAGTAACACGAGAAACAAGCCTATGGGTTTACGGGAAGGATTACCTTTTTTACGGCAGGAGAATTTTGAAATGGGGAAATGGTACATCCTCATTTGGTTCAGAAATTGGATCAATTACATCGCCACCGATCGCGGACACGCACGCTCGCCACCTTCAGCGTCAAGCGTCATTATTAGGATACTCCGCGACACCGATACACGGAAGGATAATTTCTCTCATAGGATTATTGCCTTTCTCTCTTCGTGTTGTTATTTTCTCATTTTCTTTATTCATATTTCACTGATTTTCTGCCTTGGTAATTACCTTTTTTTCATTTTTCATTTGGTTATATTATGAATTGTTTCTTGATTCACAATTTCAACATGAAGATGATGAAATAGTCATTCGCGACATCCATACGCGAAATTTGAACAGTTACAGTTGAAAGTTATAATGAGAATTTTCATGAGATGTCATGTCCTTATTTTCTTAGTTTATAACTTGTTCCTTCATTTTCTCCATTAATGATTTTCCTATTTTCTGAATTAGTAACTCCGTCCCGGACTACTCATGGTGTCAATTTTTCATTTCGTCACCATCAGAGGCAAGACGGAAAGGAGGAAGGAATTGTGATAGTGAAACATATGTGATTTATGGTTATTTTCTCAATCATAATTACCTTATTCTCATAAACAATAATACCCTTCCTCATGTTATATATTTTTTTCTTCTCGTCCCCACCACCGTCGGGAGAATGAGATGCATCAACGACGCCCAGAAACGGAATAGATAATGATAATGAAACAAGCGTGATGTATGGTCATTATTTTTACTAATAATCACCTAATTTTCTTGATGAAATAATTTCCTCCCTCATATGATAAAAGATTTCCTCTTTCGTCACCGTTATCGCCAAAGGAAGAAGCATTCCACGTGACGCCCCTACGCAGATGGGAGGAAACAAAAGCGCAGAGGAGAGCGAGGGCGACGTGGCCCCAGACGCCGAGAATGCCACGCGATGTTTTTCGAAAATTTTCTCGGAATGCTGCCGGCCAGGTCATACAGTGGCCGGGTTTGATGCAATTTTCGTTGAATATTGCAAAGCGCGAATTCCGCTTTCGCTCTAACACGCCGCGCTGCTACTGCCGCCACCGTCTCGAAAGTGCTGGATGAAAAGGATCGCGCGGCAGTTGGGTGGCAAGGACGTCTGGAAGAAGCCGGTCGAGGAGGCATTCATTCGTCGTAGGAGATGTTTACTTATGCAATCCTTATCGGAGAGGGTGCGATTATTGCTCCAGTCAGCGATCCATTCGACGTCCGCAAGCCACATACATTACCTTTCTTTCTACACATTCTGCAGACAGAGAGCGTTTATATATCAGCCGAACACACGACGGAAATCCCAGCGCACGTATTAGTCCGACGGCCGTATTATACCTGCTAATTTACGAAGCTTTCGCACTAATGTAGGTGAGCTGACTCGGCGGTTTGTACGTGGGGCGAGGAAGAAGCGAGCTGATAAATACGGAGGAGGTAAAGGTGAAGAAGAACAAGAAGAAAAAGAACAAGAAGAACAAGAAGGAGGAGAAGAAGCATGATTGTAAGGATTAATACGAGGAAGACGAGGAGGAGGAGGAGGAGGAGGAACGGAGCAAACAGATACATCGGAAGGGTAGAAGGAGGAATCGACCTTCTGCTATGATAATTTTCCCTTGCCAATTATCCCGCATTCCCCAGATATTCCAGGCGAGCGTAGAAAGGATCGGCGCAACAAAGACGGCTTGCTAATTGACTTCCCAATCCCCGGCCTTGTTGGAAATTATCACCGAGACGTCGAGGGGGCTTTCACGTCGAGACTCTGGCAGGGACGGCGTCTGCATATGCACCATCATTCAGGTGATGCACGCACCAACATTCACAACATTATCCCGGTTACACATACACCAGCTTCTACATTATCACTCAGGTTATGCATACACTATCATCCAGCTTGCACTTACAATGTGCCGTCCGAGTTACATGTACACTTCGTCGAAGGCACGCGTACACAGAAGTCATTCAGATGCGTATTGCACACAGGTCTTGAGTTTGTAATTTTAGTGGTGTTTTGAATCGGAAAATAAAGGTGATACATCTGATGAAATAAACAGACAGACAGACAGACAGATAGAGAAGAAAGAGAGAAAAGCAGAGAAAAACAATAAAAGAACGTGACAAACAGATAAACACGAAGAAAACGCGGAAAGAGAGAGAGAGAAAGAAAGAAAAAAGAAGAATTAGTAGATAAAGAAAGATATAAAGAAAGAAAGAAAGAAAGAGAAGATAGAGAGAAAAAAAAACCCAAGTCCCTTCACAAAAGATCTGTACCACATAATCCTCACGTCGAAAGGTGGGTCATGCATAAATGCAAATACGAACACGAGAAGGAGACTTACTAGAGGATATTTATACGTAACCGCGGGGAGAAGTAGCATCAAGCGAGCGGCCGCGGTCACCAAAGAAGATTCTGTGCACTGAATGAGGGAAGACGCTGAGAGTCATCTGCATCTCTCTTGGGGAAGAACGGCATCCCGTGTGACATCTCTGATCGGAGAGGCATACGAAAAGAGGCAATTTGTTGTCACTTGGTTTTGTGCAGTGGGTGATGTCGTTAAAGGAGAGAGAGAGAGAGAGAGGGGAGGGAAAAACAAGAAAAAGAAAGGGAAAGGGACAGAGATAGAATGAACGAGAGAGACAGTGGGATGTAAAGTGTGTGTGTGTGTGTGTATGTGTGTGTGAGAGAGAGAGAGATATCATAACCGCGTTAAGTGACTCAGTTCAGCATCGCCACGCGGAGAGAGTATCTCAGATCTCCATGGTGTTATCTTAATAAGACCACAGCATTCAATTAGCATCTTGAAGGAACCATCAAAACCCTTCGACTGAATGTTGATTTCTTGTCGCTCTTGAAAAAAAGAACGACGTCTTTAAGAGAACGAATGACGGTGAGATACAGTGAATATTCCAGTTATAAAAGTCTTTGGAGTTTAGAAAGAGTAGGAGTGACGAGAAAGGAAGAAAAAAAAAACTTCTCGGAATTATATAGATTTGTCTGAGTTTCGTAATTTTGATGGAATACGCCAGATAGAAGCGTTAATTACATGCCTTTTGTTGTGGAATTATTTATTCTCTTTTATATTTTTTCTACATTTGTCTCATCATCACCACTATCATTATCATCATCATCATCATCAATATCAATCTGCCGTTTCCTTCTTTTCCTTTCCCTTCTCCTCCTCCTCTTCCTTCTCATTCTTAATCGTCTTTTATCCCAACCCCTATTTATCCTCCTCCTCCTTCCCCCCTCCTCTCCTCCTTCCCCCCTCCTCCTCCTGCTCTTGTCCTTTCCTCCTTCTCTTCTTTCTCCTCCTCTCTTTCTCCTTCTCTTCATCTGCTTCCTCCACCTCCTCCTCTTCCCCCGCTCCCCCCCCCCATCGCCGCCTGTTGCGCTCGCCGATGCAATGTTATCGCAAAGATAAAGATTCTTTTCAAAAAGAAGAAGAGGAAGAGGAAGAAGAAGAAATAGACTATCATTGAGATTACACTTCCCTGAAAATAGGGAAATGAATAAGGAAAGCAATTTAAAAAAGTATGATGATGATATAAGTAAGAGATATGATAATGATTGATGATTTGCAAAGTTAGGGAGGTTTTAGTGTGAATGAACAATTAATTTTGAATTCATGAAAATAATGGTGAATAATGACGACAGTAATGATATTTCTGATGATAATGATAATAATGAGAATAATAGTAATGAAATTGGCAATAGTGATGATACTAATGATGATAATAATAGTGATGATACTAATGATGATGACAATAATAGTGATGATAATGATAAGAGGTTCAAAGACGACATATTTATTTAGATATAATTAGATTTTTTTTAAAGAAAACCAAATCCAGCTAAATGCCAGCTATTTCACGGTAAAAAAAATCTTGCGAATTGTCTTTCCCTTTGATGTTTTTTTTCTTCCCATCCTTATTATTAAATTTGGTTTTTGTTTTGTTTTTTGGTTATTTGTCTTATTATCGACGACCAAATCTAGCCAGCTAGAGGAAATTTAATCAAGGCATCGGAAAGAAAAGGTTTCGCTGGAAAAAATAATAACCTTTATTTTCAAGGTGGTTTTCTTTATTTATTTATTTCGTCTTTCCAGAAGTCTTTATTTTTTTTGTGATGAGATTTGTTTGTTTGTTTGTTTTCCCATGACTATGTAAGCATATGTAGTGTGTGTGCGTGCGTGCGTGCGCGCAATATTTACAAACAGGCACCCACACGCACACGTACACGGATATACACGAACATAAATATATATATTTCTTTTATTCATGACAATATGCAAAGTTAGCGAGCTTTTAAGGTGAATGATCAATTGCTACTCCTATATTTCACAATGATAAATTTTATCGTCGCAACAGAAGTGCAATAAGTAAACAACATAAAGAAGTAAAGAGCGTTGTGGAAAGAATGAGTTGTAATAGTTATAATTTTCCCTTCAATATGGCTCTACGTATATAGAGGCCTACTATTTATCGGATCGTAAACACATACATACGACCTATATAACCTCCCAGCGTAATCGTGTCGTTTCAATGATAAGATCAAACCATAACACATAACACATAATAACGATAATAATACAAACATCGCAGCAGTGTCCGTGTATATATAGGCCTACTATTTATCAGACTACATATGTATAAACCCCCCCCTCCTCCCTCCTTCCACGCCCATCCATCCACGCACGCCCATGCCCACTCACCCCCAGCCCCCCCTTCTTCCTCTTTCTCCTCAAGCCGCTGGTACTAATTTGGCTACAATTCATATCTTGCCCGGTGAAATAGGGTAAGTTGGTCTCACCGAATGATTAATCTCAGCGGGGAGCGTTATAACACGTCGTACCGAGGGGTGTAAATTCTGCCGGTCGAGAGAGAGAGAGAGAGGAAGGGGAGGGGGGGCGAGGGAGGAAAGGAGGAAAAGCGGGAAGGGAGAGAGGAAGTGCGGGAAGAAGGAAGGAAAGCAAAGGGGATATGAAAGGAGGGGAAGGAAAGAATAGGGAGGGGTGAGGAAAGATAGGGGAGGAGGAGGGAAGGAAAAGGAAGAAAGGGGCAGGAATGGATGGGGAAGGAAATAAAGGGGAGGAGTGTGAGGGGGAAGGAAGAGAAGGGGCAGGAAAGGAGGGGAGGGAAAGGGAGAAAGGGAGAGTTGAATGGAGGGAATGGAAGAGGTAGGGAAGTATGAAACAGGAGAAGAGGGAGGGAGGGAAAAAGTGCTATAGAGGAATAAAGGGGGAGGGGAATGGGGGGAAAGGAGATTGAGGAGAGAGACAGGGAGGAAAGAGGGAGAAACGGCGCAGTGAACTGATGGATTCGCCATTCAGGTTTTCCCGCTCTTTCCAGCCGCCATGACCAGCGGCCAAGCGGAAGTTTCCCGCCTTTTTTCCTCTCTCCGTTTTCTAACTTTTTAACGCTGATATTTCTTCTTTTTCAAAGCTCCATTTTTTATTAAACCTTTTTTTTTTCTCCTTTTTCTTTTTTTCCTACAGATTGCAAAATGTCCGTCAGCGAATGGTAGAATCATTTCCCTTGTTTTTATATTTCCTTCTGTATTTCTGCACTTGTTTTTTTTTCTCTCTCCCGAAATAACTGTCAAGTTGATAACCTACATGGAATTTGATAGATAAAGCATGTGCTTCTGAAAACTTTTGTACCTCTACCATCGCAAATTGAAAATAAAAGAGGAATTTAATGTATAACTAAAAGCACGCTAAACACAGCATTTCAACTTGCCAATCGTAACAAGACCGTTAAAGAAATTTTGTAACGGATTTGCATATCACGAAGTATCCATAAACAGAGGGAGGCTTAACAGGCTTAATGTTAGGTCGAGGTTTTGTGCAACACGAAGTCAAGGATTACCGGAATCACTATATGAAGTCTATTATCTCTTGTTAACGACTAAAATGCGACGGAAATAGTACTGAAGAAAAATTTAAAAATTGTATAATCGCTTGATACATCGAGTGTCATGATTTAAACTTTTCGAAATTCCACGGAGGTCGTAAGCAGGACATTTATACTCTTCTGTCTTCTATTTATATCTGCCGTTTGTTTCTTTTCTTTTCTTCTCTCTTCTGTTTATATCTCCGAGGGTTAGGGATTAAGCCCCATTAGCCCCGAAAGTAGGGTATCACAAGGCACTAATTCACTAAGTGGGTAATTAAGACATTTATTAGTTTACTTTTGCCTCCCTCCTTACTTTCCCCTTTTTCTTTTCTGCTCTCCCCTTCTTCCTTCTTCTCTCCCTTCCCTTCTCCCTTCACACCCTATCAACGCATTTCGCGCCCTTTTCCCCTCATTTCCGATGACGACAGCCGATTTGGCTCTCGGCCAGTCCCGCTTCCCCTTAGCCTATCGACGTTTCTGCTTTTATTTTTACGCTTGCCATTGTATCTCAAGACGGCCATGTGACGCGATGCCTTTCTAACCCTTTTTTTCTCTAAATTCAAAAGAAATGGTGTTTAGATATAAGCGCGGTTATTGTTGTTGTTTTTATTATTGTTATTGTCGTTGGTATTATTATTTTTATTATTATCACTGTTATGATTATTATTATTATTGTCATTGTTATTATTTTCTTATCATCATTCTTATTGTCATTGTTATCATTATCATTATAGTTATGATCATTATTATTATTATTATTATTATTATTATTATTAACATCATCATCACTATCACCACCCTTACCATTTTCGTCGCCACTGCCATCACCATCACCACAACTACCATCGTCATCACAACCACAATCATAATTTTCAATAAATATGGCAAAAAAGTGAGCCTATTGTTTGCCGCTAAATTGCGTTGTTTGTGGATTCTAACCGGCGGCTTGTTCCTTAGTCTAGCTAATGACTTTGTGCTATTTATATAACGTAATTCCTTTTGTTTTTTGTGTATGTGGACGCTGTTATACGTTATTTTTTCAATAATTATGTGCGATGTATAATATTTTACTTATAACACTCTTCGATTTATTTTGAATTATCTTAGATATAGATTTTTTATTTTTTCTTCATAATGATTTACATATAAAGTTATTAACTTTTATTTACTTGCTGTTGTTGTTTTTTTATGTGAATCTCTTCACTCAATGTTGATATTGACATTTTAATTTGCAAGTTACAATGCAATGTTGATTCTGCAACGGATATTGTGTTCATAATGCAATGTACATTTTTTCTCATAAGGTTTTTAAAGATTTATGCATTTATAGTATTATTTTTGAAGTGATAATTGCAATAAACATTATTACCACTTCTGCTTGTACAACTAATGTAAATATCTTGGTATTGCTTTTATTAAAGCTAGGATTAAATATATTATTTTAAGAAGATCGAAGTTAGTATTAGCATTAATATGATGTACTTATTATTCTCATTATTACTATTGTTTTTGAAGTAATAGTAGTAGTAGTAGTAGTAATGATAGTAATTATCAGTACTATCATTGTTGTTGTTTGTTGTTCCTGCTTTTGTTGTTTGTTGTCCCTGTTGTTCCTGTTTGTTGTTTATTGCTGCTGTTATAATAAGAATCGTTATATTTTCTTAAGAATGGTATTATTGTTGATTCTAGAATTATTACTATGTAAATAATACTAACACTTACTATCATCAGTAATCAAACTATTTTCAATTCATCAACTGTTTTTAATAGTGGCAGTTATCACAGTTTTACCATTGTTATTAGTTTCCATTGTTTAGCAGATTAGTAGTAGTTCTAATGGTAATATTTTTGTTAATATCCATTTTGCGATTGCTGTTGAATTGTCATTTTTGTTGTTATTGTTGTTGTTGTTTTATCAGTTTACTCATTCCATTGCCGAGTAAAAAGAGAAATGTTATTGAAGTCTTCTTAATGATGTTGCCTTTGCTTCCGGTCACCTGTCTTGCCACCGTGGCGTGAAAGTGACACTTCGTATATGTTTGATGTCACGATAAACATTGCGTCAAACAATGTTTTGTCTTTTCTTCGCTTCCTTCCATTTCTTTTCTTCTCTCTCTCTCTCTCTCTCTCTCTCTCTCTCTCTCTCTCTCTCTCTCTCTCTCTCTCAATCTCTCTCTCTCTATCTCTCTCTTTCTCCATCAATTTTACTTTGTCTTTGTCTGTCTGTCTATCTCTCTATCTATTTATCTATCTCCCTCCCTCCCTCCCTTCATTAATCCATCACTCTCCATCCATCCATCCCCATCTCTCGGTCTCCCCAAAAATGAATATGTGGATAATATCTTATCACAGAAATCACATATAGTTGATTGATGTCAGAACTATTTTTTATACATATATATACGTACAGTGATAAACCCACGACGTTATTAATCAAACGGTCTTATATTCTCACAGCACGTCTTACATTTTTTTTTCTTTTTTTTTCCAAAGACAGTCAAATCACTTTGATTAATCGGCAGTAGCTGCTAGTTGCCAATGGTCATTCAGAATGAGACAGAAGAATATATGCATATATGTATATATATATATATATATATATATATATATATATGTGTGTGTGTGTGTGTGTGTGTGTGTGTGTGTGTGTGTGTGTGAGGTTATCCTTATAAGGGTATATTAAATAGTAAAAATGACAAAGGTAAATGATATCTGTAATAATTTCAAATACATTGGTTAATATCAACCGGTAATGGCGGGTCTTTGCTTCACTACTTTTGAATAAGAGAGAGAGAGAGAGATACGTACAAAAAAGGGTGAGAGATAATCTTAAAAAAGAAAAAAAAAATGAAATGAAAATTTATATAGAGCGAGGGAGGGGGAGGAAGGAAGGAAAGGATGGTGGGACTCCCCCCCCCCCCCCGAGTGCCAGTTCAAGAATCCCAACTCTCCCGCTTAAGTTGTGGTTGTTTGGAGAGTGTGCTGTCGCGGGCTGTTTCGGGAAAGGGAGGGGGGAGGGGAAGGCATGAAAGGGTGGGGGAGAAGGAGGGGGAAGAATGATAATGGAAGGGAAGACATGAAAGGGTGGGGGAGGAGGAGGGGGGAAGAATGATAATGGAGGTATGAAAGGGTGGGGGAGGAGGAGGGGGGAAGAATGATAATGGAGGGGAAGGCATGAAAGGGTGGGGGAGGAGGAGGGGGGAAGAATGATAATGGAGGGGAAGGCATGAAAGGGTGGGGGAGGAGGAGGGGGGAAGAATGATAATGGAGGGGAAGGCATGAAAGGGTGGGGGAGAAGGAAGGGGAAGGTATGAAAGGGTGGGGAAGGGAGGAGGGGGAAGAATGATATGGAAGGGAAGACAGAAAGGGTGGGGAGGGAGAGGGGGAAGAATGATAATGGAGGGGAAGGCATGAAAGGGTGGGGGAGGGAGGAGGAGGGGGAAGAATGATAATGGAGGGAAGGCATGAAAGGGTGGGGAGGGAGGAGGGTGGAAGAATGATAATGGAGGGGAAGGCAGGAAAGGTGGGGGGAGGAGGGAGGGGGAGAAATGATAATGGAGGGGAAGGCATGAAAGGGTGGGGGAGAAGGAAGGGAAGGCATGAAAGGGTGGGGAAGGAGGAGGGGGGAAGAATGATAATGGAAGGGAAGACATGAAAGGGTGGGGGAGGAGGAGGGGGGAAGAATGATAATGGAGGGGAAGGCATGAAAGGGTGGGGGAGAAGGAAGGGAAGGCATGAAAGGGTGGGGGAGAAGGAAGGGAAGGCATGAAAGGGTGGGGGAGAAGGAAGGGAAGGCATGAAAGGGTGGGGAGAAGGGAAGGCATGAAAGGGTGGGGAAGGGAGGAGGGGGAAGAATGATAATGGAAGGGAAGACATGAAAGGGTGGGGGAGGAGGAGGGGGGAAGAATGATAATGGAGGGGAAGGCATGAAAGGGTGGGGGAGAAGGAGGGTGGAAGAATGATAATGGAGGAAGGCATGAAAGGGTGGGGGAGAAGGAGGGTGGAAGAATGATAATGCAGGGAAGGCATGAAAGGGTGGGGGAGGAGGAGGGGGGAAGAATGATAATGGGAGGGGGAAGGCATGAAAGGGTGGGGGAGAAGGAAGGGAAGGCATGAAAGGGTGGGGGAGAAGGAAGGGAAGGCATGAAAGGGTGGGGGAGAAGGGAGGTGGAAGAATGATAATGGAGGGGAAGGCATGAAAGGGTGGGGGAGGAGGAGGGGGGAAGAATGATAATGGAGGGGAAGGCATGAAAGGGTGGGGGGAGGAGGAGGGGGAAGCAATGATAATGGAGGGGAAGGCATGAAAGGGTGGGGGAGGAGGGGAGGGGGGAAGAAATTGACAATGGAGGGGAAGGCATGAAAGGGTGGGGGAGGAGGAGGGTGAAGAATGATAATGGAGGGGAAGGCATGAAAGGGTGGGGGAGAAGGGAAGGGAAGGTAATGAAAGGGTGGGGAAGGGAGGAGGGGGAAGAATGATAATGGAAGGGAAGACATGAAAGGGTGGGGGGGAGGAGGGAGGAGGAGGGGGGAAGAATGATAATGGAGGGGAAGGCATGAAAGGGTGGGGGAGGAGGAGGGGGAAGTGAATGATATGGAGGGGAAGGCATGAAAGGGTGGGGGAGGAGGAGGGGGGAAGAATGATAATGGAGGGGAAGGCATGAAAGGGTGGGGGAGAAGGAAGGGAAGGCATGAAAGGGTGGGGAAGGAGGAGGGGGGAAGAATGATAATGGAAGGGAAGACATGAAAGGGTGGGGGAGGAGGAGGGGGGAAGAATGATAATGGAGGGGAAGGCATGAAAGGATGGGGGGAGAAGGGAAGGGGAAGGCATGAAAGGGTGGGGAAGCAGGGAGGGGGGAAGAATGATAATGGAAGGGAAGACATGAAAGGGTGGGGGAGGAGGAGGGGGGAAGAATGATAATGGAGGGGAAGGCATGAAAGGGTGGGGGAGAAGGAAGGGAAGGCATGAAAGGGTGGGGAAGGAGGAGGGGGGAAGAATGATAATGGAAGGGAAGACATGAAAGGGTGGGGGAGGAGGAGGGGGGAAGAATGATAATGGAGGGGAAGGCATGAAAGGGTGGGGGAGAAGGAAGGGAAGGCATGAAAGGGCGAGGGATGGAAGAGGAGAAGGCATGAAAGGATGGGGAAAGGGGGAGAGGAATAGGAATGGAGAGTGAAAAGGGATGGGGGAGGGGAGAGGAATGAGAGTGGAGGGGTGGCAGGGGGGTAGGGGCGGGTGAGGGGGAGACCAGTGGAGCCGCTGTTATCTGGTCTGTTCACTTAAGTGTGTTTATAGGAGTTCGCAGGAGCCCTTTAGTCGCTGTCGCTTTGTAATGTGCTCCGTCGGGCGTCTGTGATCTGTCACGGTCGCGCGAACAGCTCGTGCCGACGCCCGCGCCCGCCCCCGCCCCCGCGCCCGCCCCCGCCACTCCGATGTTGCGGTACGCGAACTGCACGCGCTTGCAGACCCAATTCTATTGTTGAAAGCATGATGAAGGGGTCGCCCAGGCTCCTCATCCCCTTATCCCTTACTCTCTCCTCTTTACCCCTTTCCTCTTCCCCCTTTACCCCCTTTCTCGACCCTCCTTCTCCTCTCCTTCCTCCTTCCCCTTTCCTCGCTCTTCCTTTCCCCTCCTCTCACCCTTTCTTTCCCCCTTCTCTCCTTGCACCCTTCCTCTCCCCTCCTTTCTCCCCTCCCTAATCCCCTCTCTCCGCCCCCCCCCCCCCCCTTTTACGTGTAAGCTGCTGACTGGCTCAACTCGGAAGTTCAGAAGCCAATCAGCAGCCCAGGCGCAAGTGGAGATGTTTTGATAGTATCAACAAACTTCATTTTGATAACTTGTCTCAAAATTCACGCCGCGTTCAACAACAACGACAAAAAATAGACATGAGGACAAGAAATATACTCAGAGCCGCGAACATGCTCCAAACACACGTCCAACGTCAATAAACAAACACATGGAAATACACTTAGCAACGGGCGCGCATTCACACACATATTCATAAACAGCCTTGACACAGAGCACAAACACACCGAAGAAAGTGCGTTCCTTTCGGAGGAGAGAGAGTTAGTGAATGTGCGTGTGCGTGTGCGTGCGTGGGGAGGTGAGGGGGGGAGGGAGCGGTTATGATTTATGCAACAGACACGGATGGACACGAAGTTAAAACCAACAGCCCGTTGAGATAATGCCATTATTCTATGACATCACTGCCACTGTGTCTTGTCTCCGTCCAGCCTGAAGATAAACGCGGAAGGAGGAGGTCGAGTGAGGCATTTCGCTAATGAGTTATTGTGGGGGATCGTAGCGAGCCTGGACGACTGACTGTGTGATGGCGGTTCTTGATTGCTGCGCGGGTCACTTGCCTTTGCTCTATGTCGCGCTCTGGTTCTAGTTGGTTCTCGGGTTGTGTGTTCTCTCTCTCTGTCTGTCTGTCTGTCTGTCTGTCTGGCTTTCTCTTTGCCTCTCTCTCTCTCTCTCTCTCTCTCTCTCTCTCTCTCTCTCTCTCTCTCTCTCTCTCTCTCTCTCTCTGTCTGGCTTTCTCTCTTCCTCTCTCTCTATTTTTCTCTCTCTCTCTCTCTGTCTGGCTTTCTCTCTGCCTCTCTCTCTATTTCTGTTTGTCTGTCTCTCTCTCTCTCTCCCTATCTGTCTTTCTCTCTATCTCTCCTCCTCCACCACCACCACCACCACCACATAATTTTCTTCCTCCTCCTCCTCTTCCTCCTCCTCCACCTCCTCCTTGTCCCCCTTATCCTTCTCTCCCTCCTCATCATCCTCCACCTCCTCCTTTTCCTTCACCTCCTCCTCTTCCTCCACCTCCTCCTCCTCCTCCTCCCTCCTCCTTTTCTTCCTCTTTCTCCTCCACATGTTTCTTCTTTCCTGCTCCCTCCTCTGTCTCCCTCAGCGCACCAACTTCCACGAGCCGACACATACACACACACACACACACACACCCATTCCACCCGCCCCAGAACACACACACACAATCACATATAGATCCACAAACAAACACAAACAAACATAAACACCCTCTCCATACACACACAAACACCCATTCCACCCGCCCCAAAACACACACATACACACACACACACATTTACACAAACAAACACACACACACATTTACACAAACAAACACACACACACACACACACACACACACACACACACACACACACACACACACACACACACACACACACACACACACACACACACACAACCCCCCCCCCCTCCACGTCAACACCCCCGTCAACGCAGCCACAGCACCAACGCAACGTACCAGCAGCGTACGCACTTCCTCCCGCCGCGCGCCGTCCTCCCGAGACATGCGGGATAATCAGGCCGGAATCCCAGAGGCCGGACGGAACCGAGATGGGGTTTGTCACAGCTGCCATATATCATGGGTCTTCTCTCGACCTCCCTCACCCTTTCCTTCCTTCCTTCCTTTCTCCTTCTCTCTATTCCTCTCGCTTTCCTTTCCTTCTGTCACTATGTATCCCTCTCGCTATCGTTCTTCCTCCCGGTATTTATTTATCACTATCACTTTCCCTTCTTTCCTTTTTTCTCACCTCTATATATCCCCCTCTGTTTCTTTCCTCTTCCCTCTCTCTATCCCTCTCCCTTCCTTTCCTCCTCTCCTCTCTCCCTTCTTTTTCTCCTCCCTATCTCTCTCGTTTGATTTCTTAATCTCTCTCCGTTCCTTTCTTCCTCCTCTCTCCCTCTCCCCATTCCTTCCTCCTCCCACTACCTCTTCCTTCCTTCCCTCTTCTCTCCCTGCCCCTCCCTTTCATCCCTCTCGCTCTCCACTCCTTTCTTCCTATCTCTCCCCATCTCCTTTTCCCTTCATTACCTCCTCCATCTCCCTCTCCCTTCCTTTCATCTTCCCTCTCCCCTTCCCCTTCTTTCCTCCTCCTCCCTCTCCCTCATCCCCGTATCTCAATCTCTCTTGTTCTTGTTATTCACTTATATCCTCGCGTTCTCCCCCCCCCCCCCCCCCCCCCCCCGCCCCATCGCCTTCCCCATCCCCTCTACTATCATCCTCCCCTCTCTGCCTCCTCTCATTCCCTTCTCCTCTTCCCCCGCACCCCCGCGTCCTCTCCCCCCCCTCCCTTCCCCTCTTTTATGTCACTGCCTTGTAAACTACCCATAAATACCTTAACAAAGTGGTCCGTCATTAACGAGAGGTTTGCGAAGTCATTAGTCATGGTGTGGGAGGAAGGGGCGGAGGGGGAGGGGGAGGGGAATGGGAAGGGGAAGGGGTGACTTTGTGTGTGTGTGGGGGGGAGTATGAATGTAAAATGTGGTTTCTTGGCAGAGGGGGGTAGGAAGGGAGTGGGGACGGGTGGGGAAGGGGGAGTAGTGGGGAGGGAGGGTGTGGTAGGGAAGAGGTGTAAGAATGGAGGGAGGGGTTAGGGGAAGGTAGGGTAGCATAAGTGAGTGGGGAGGGGACGGGTAGAGAAGGGAAACTGGGGAGGCAGGAGGTAGGTAGGGGGGGGAAGGGAAGGATAGCTAGAGGAGGGACCGGGGCAGTGTGGGGGGGGAGGGTGCCGTAGAGAAAGGGTTTGTTGGTTCTCTTGACTTATGCCAAGTTTGTGTCGGGTTACAGTGCCTTCTTTTTCTTGGTCTTTGTGTTTTATTGTTTTTTTCTTCTTTTTTTTTCTTTTTTTTCTATTTTATCTACATTCTTCTGTCCGCCTCTTTCCCTTTCCTCATGACTGTGACTCTTCTCCTTATCTCCTCTCTCAGTCTTTTTTTTTATCCTATTCTCTCTTTTCACTCGCTCACTGTTTTCACTGTTTTCTACCCATGACTTTTTCTTTCTTGTCCGTTTTTTTTCCTTTATTTATCTCTCTTTACTTTAACCCCCTTTATTTCTCTCTCTCCTCTCTCTCTCTCTCTCTCTCTCTCTCTCTCTCTCTCTCTCTCTCTCTCTCCCTCTCTCCCTGCAACTCACGCTAATAAATGCATAGCTTCGTAATATAAATGTCGGGTGCCAAGTTTACCGCCTGATTAACGATACACTTCAAGTGAAGACCCCACGAGATTGGTAAACACATCCATTTTCTATACCCTCCTCACGACGGCTGGCATCTGAAGGGTTATGACAGGGGATACTCTCTTAATTTTATGCCGCATTAGTGAAGACGTGCCACCCTCCTCTTCCTCCCCCACCCCCCTCCTCCCTCCTTACTATTCCTACTGCTACCCCCTCCTTCTCCTTCCCCTGCTCCTATTCATATCGTATGTCCTTTCCTTCTCTTCTTTCCTCCTCCTCCTTCTCCTCCTCTTCACCCTTCCCCCCCTCCATCCATCTTCCTCCTTCTCCTTCTCCTTACCAAAGTTTAACCTCCTCTGCTTTTTCTGCTCCTCTTTAAATCTTATTCTCTCTTCCCCTCCTTCTGTTTCTCCTACTTCTCAAATCTCATTCCCACCCCGTTCCCCTCTTCCTCCTCATCTCTGTTTCCCCTCATCCCTCCTCCTACCTTCCCCTCTCGTACTCCCAGTCTCCCTCCTCTCCTAGCCCTGTCCCTCTCCATCCCCATCCCTCTCTCTCCTTTCCCTCTTCCCCCTCTCCCTCCCCCTTCCTCTCTCCCACACTCCCCTCTCCCTCTCTCTCTCCCCTCCCCTCTCCTCACCTCCTCTCCCCTCCTCTCCTCTCCCCTCTCCTCCCCTCCTGCCTCGTGTGCTCGCGCTAAAATTGAAAGAAAACGAAGCGAGAGACGACCAAGCCGAGTTATTTCCCCCAGACGGCAAGAAAACGACAAGTGTGCGAGAAGCGGCAAGCGAGCCTGAAAACTCATCTCGGGGCAAATTCAGCTTCCCAGCTCTTTCTCTCTCTCTCTCTCTCTCTCTCTCTCTCTCTCTCTCTCTCTCTCTCTCTCTCTCTCTCTCTCTCTCTCTCTCTCTCTCTCTCTCTCTCTCTCTTTCTCTCTCTCTCTCTCTCTCTCTCTCCTCTCTCTCTCTCTCTCTCTCTCTCTCTCTCTCTCTCTCTCTCTCTCTCTCTCTCTCTCTCTCTTTCTCTCTCTCTCTCTCTCTTCTCTCTCTCTCTCTCTTTCTCTCTCTCTCTCTCTCTCTCTCTCTCTCGAGAGAGAGAGAGAGAGAGAGAGAGAGAGAGAGAGAGAGAGAGAGAGAGAGAGAGAGAGAGGGAGAGTGAGAGAGTGAGAGAGTGAGAGAGTGAGAGAGAGAGAGGGAGGGAGGGAGGGAGAGAGAAAGAGAAAGAGAAAGAGGAGAAAGGAGAGAGAGGAGGTTGGGTGTTAGACGGATTTAAAGAAATAGGAATGAGGAATATGATGACGATCAGAAAAAAACTCGTATATTTTATTTTGTTTTGATTTATGGATTTATATTGTTATTCATTAGTGTTATTGTTACCGATATTATTTATTTATTTATTTATTCATTTGTATTATTCATTGTTCCGATTATTCATAGGTTCGGTGTAACGGAATACTGATAAAATTGGAGGAGATAAGCGGGTACCAGTATCCCCCTATCCCCTCCCCACTCCCCACTCCCCACTCCCCATTCACTTTATCTTGTCTTTATGCCTCCCATGTTTTTTTATTTTTTATTGTTATTACCTTCTCTTCCTTCTCCCTTCCTTCCTTCCTTCCTTCTTTCCATCTCTCCCTCGCTTCCGCCATCCCTCTTCCCCCCCCCCTCTTACTCTGAGTCTCTATCACCCTCCCTCCCTCTCTCCCTTCTTCTTCCCTCTCTTTCCCCCTCCCTCCCTCCCTCCCGCTCTCTATCGGGGGCAGCTGCTCAGTTCTCCCCCCTCCCACCCCCTATCCATCCCCCACCCCCCCTCCCCTCCCCTCCTCCCACCCCCCACCTGCGAGGAGCGGATCCAAACAGACTCATACAAGATTTATGCCGTCACCGAGAGCACTCCATCCGCGTGCAAGTTTTAAGCTTCCTATTGTTATGACCCTCATCACAGTTGTCTGGGAAAAGATGATAATGATGGTTGGAGATGACGATGGTGATGATCAGAAACTAAGTGGGGGGAGGAGGAGCAGGAGGAGACGGGGAGGGGTGTCTGCAGGGAGGGGCGGAGGGGAAAGAGAGAGAGAGAGGGAGAGAGAAAGTAAGAGAGGAGAGGTGTGGGTGACAGTGTTGCCAAGTGCGTGGCCGTGGGTGCTGTGCCTCGTGATGGTGGTGTCTGGGGAGGGTTGATTGCTGTTGGCATGTGGCTATACTGTTGTCTCGTAATTTCTCCTTATGTATTTAATTTTGTGGGAGAATTTATTTATGCTCGTTATTTATTCCTGTTTTTCGTGTTTCGTGTTTTTTTCAGTTCTGCATATTTATGGTCTTGTTTTTAGCATTGCACTTTCAATTGAATTTCCTTTGCATTGGTTCGTCGCACTTCGTTTATTATTGATGTCTTCATTAGTTTACCCTTTCTTTGTGTTGAGATATTCCTGCATTTGATTCCATGATATTCTGAGTGCTGTCTGCTTGTCTTGTTTCCTCGTATCGTTTGCTGTCTGTCTGTAGGTATTCCGTTTATTTATTGATTTATATTTCCATTACTTTATTGGTGTATGTGTACATCCCGTATTAGACGTGCTCTATTTTGGTCTTTCTGTTACAAGAAAACGGCCCCTATGCTCTTTGTCCAGAAGGGTTAATCGAAGCATAAATCTAAAGTGAAATTCTCCCTCGCCATCCTATCCGGTCAGCAAGCAGGCAAACAAGCATCTCTCTCTCTTTCTCTCTCTCTCTCTCTCTCTCTCTCATTTTCTTATACTCTGTCTTATTCTATAACTCTCTCTCTCTCTCTCTCATTCTCTTACACTCTGTCTTACTCTTTAACTCTCTCTTTTTCTCCATCTCTCTCCTTATCTCTGTCGCCTTACCTGTCTGTATCTCCCTATCGAGTACTGTCTACCACCCACCCATTACCCCACCCCTTAGGTCGACCCCGGGGGAAAAGCATGCCCCCCCACCCACCCACTCATCCCCCGAGAAATCTCAATATCGCACAGACTTGTTGATAAGCCTGGAGACTGACTTGGCCCTGAGCCGGTTGTGTCTCGCGTCTCTTCGCTTGCGATTTGGTATTCTCTCCCGCCCCCTTTTTTGTCTTTGTCTTTTTTTTGTGGAATTTGTATATATGTCTTTATTTGCCTCTCGTTCTCGCTTTCTATCTTTATTTTTACATTGTTTTATATATATATATATATATATATATATATATATATTCTCTCTCTCTCTCTCTCTCTCTCTCTCTCTCTCTCTCTCTCTCTCTCTCTCTCTCTCTCTCTCTCTCTCTCTCTCTCTCTTCCTTACTCTATTTATCTATTTGTCTTTCAGTCAGTCATTCCATCTCTATGTCTATATATCTTACTTATCTCTCTCTCTCCGATGGTGATTTCTCATTCGAACTTCTCTCGTCTGAACATCCCTCGTCTAAACGTTTCT
The DNA here is from genome assembly GCA_017312705.2 of Penaeus japonicus. NCBI lineage: Eukaryota > Metazoa > Arthropoda > Malacostraca > Decapoda > Penaeidae > Penaeus > Penaeus japonicus. The sequence continues at coordinate 326,592 of BOPN01000679.1, read as the reverse complement.
CATCCGGACGTTTCTCACTCTAACGTTTCTCATGTGGCAATACTCATTCAGACGTTTCTGATTTAAACCGTTTTCTTTCAAACGTTTACCACACCAAACGTCTTTCTAGACGTTCATTGAAGCATTACACATCCAAACGTTTCTTATCCAAATGTGGCTATAGTGATTCAAACGTTTCTCGTTTAACAATTTCTCATCCAAACGTTTATCACGCCGCCAAACGCCCATTTCTAAGCGTCCCTCATTTAAGCATTTCTCTTCCAAACGTTTCTCATACAAACGTTCCATCTTCCACACATTTCTCATCCGAACGTTTAGCCTTCGCGTCAGACCATTCGCTCGCTCGCATTCGATACCGGTCACTGTAGGATAACAAAACCCGAAGAGCCATCAAGGGTTTTGTTATTAATCAAGTGGCTTTTACAGAAACCTATGACGATTTTCCTACCCCCTTTTATCCTTTCCCTCACTATAACCTCCCCCCATACAAAACTGTGACGATTTTCCTACCCCCCCCCCCCCCATCCATCCTTCCCCTCACTCTACCCCCCCCCCCCTACAAAACTGTGACGATTTTCCTACCCCCCCATCCATCCTTCCCCTCACTCTAACCTCCCCCCATACAAAACTATGACGATTTTCCTAACCCCCCCCCCCCCATCCATCCTTCCCCTCACTCTATATGAACTTAAGACGAGTTTCCAATATGTCCCCATCCTTCCCCTCTCACAATCTTCTACACATAAACAAATAATAGTTTCAAATGATTGGGGAAAGGGTTATGGTCGTCAATAGGTTTTGTTTGGTTGAATCGGGTTGATTGGGCAAGTCAAGTGGATATGATGGCATATCTTGCAGAAATCATTGGTTGGTTGATTAGGCATTGCCCAGATTCAGAATGCAAACAAATATACAGTGTACAAATTGAGGTGTTATTGCATGGTTTTCTCTCTATCTCTCTTCTCTTCTCTTCTTTTTTCCTCTCTTTCTCTCTCCTACTCTCTCTCTTTCTCTCTTTCTTTCTTTTCCTCCTACTTTCCCTCTCTCTCTTACTTTTTTCTCTCTCTCTCCCTCCCTCCCTCAACCTTTACCTCTCTCTTTCCCTTTCTCTCTACCCCCTCCATCTCTCTCTCTCTCTCTCTCTCTCTCTCTCTCTCTCTCTCTCTCTCCTCCTTGAGCTTTCCCGGGGATCTCGTGTGTCTAAGACATGTAACTGGCGTTGTGACACAAGATATTAGTTCTACTGTGTCAGTCAGAGGAACGCTAGGTTGCACCGCTTATTATTATTACAGTGTGTGTCTACAGCTCTGGTTGTCCCTTTCTCCCATTCTCTTTGAGAGAGAGAGAGGGAGAGAGAGAGAGAGAGAGAGAGAGAGAGAGAGAAAGAAAGAGAGAAAGAGAGAGAGAGAAAGAGAGAGAGAGAAAGAGAGAGAGAGAGAGAGAGAGAGAGAGAGAGAGAGAGAGAGATAAAGAGAGAGAGAGAAAGAGAGAGAGAGAGAGAGGTATGTGCATGTGCAGGAAATATAATAA
>BOPN01000679.1:312562-317562 GCA_017312705.2 Penaeus japonicus | reverse complement strand
CTTCCCTCATTCCTTGCTTCCTTCCTCTATTTTTCCTTTCTTCCCTCCTCTGCTCCCCGCCTTCATTCCCTCCTTTCTTCCTTTTTCAATCCTTCCCTCCTTCCTTCCTTCCTTCCTTCCTTCCTTCATTGCTTCCTTCCTTCCTTCATTGCTTCCTCTCTCTCTCTTTTTTTCTTCTTTTCTTCCCTCCTACCATCCGTCCCTTGCTCCTCCCCATGTAGCATATGTGTGTGTGTGTGTGTGTGTTTATGTGTGTGTGTCTGTGTGTTTGCTTGTGTGTACATTTGTGTTTTAATATGTTTGCATTCATGTATGCTTTATTTCAACTTGCGTTCCCATCTCTCTGCAAAGTCTTTATATGCATGCACACATATTACATGCAACACACACATGCAACATACTTTTTGTCATTGCATCCGACCTTGTATGAAAATATATCTCTATCTGCATCATCCATACGTGCACGCACCACTTAGGTGGACATGGTCGTATGCAGCGACTTTTTTGTTATGTGTTTATTATGTTATCCTGATCATCATCATCATCATCGTCATTATTATTAGTAGTAGTATTGTTATCACCATTATTAACATCATTATTATCATTGACATTATTATCACCATCACCATCATCACCGCCATCAGCACCACTATCATTATCTTCATCATCACCACCATCACCTCCACCTCCACCTCCACCTCCGCCTCCACCTCCACCACCATTATTTATACGTGTTTATCTATGTGCGTGCGTGCTTGCGTGCGTGCGGCGATCAGAAGGCGTGACAAGTGGCGCTGAGAAGACTCGCTTTCCGTTCTTCTCATACGTCAACAAATGGCCCTCTTGCACGCACTGTCTGTCTTCGGTCTGGCTGTCTGTGTGTGTTTTTTTTCCGTTTTCCCTTTTTTTTATTTTTTTTTATTTTTTTCTTGTTTGTCTTTCTTTGGTTTTTCTTTTGTGTTTTTTGTCATCTTTCTCTTCATCTTTTTCCTTTTCTTGTTTCTTATTTTCCTCCTTTGACTTTTTTTTTCATTTGTGTTTTTGTCTTCCTCTTCCTTTTTTTTCTTTTTGTTGTTCCTTTCTGTTTTTCCCCGTTGTGTTTTTGTCCTCAATTTTATTGTTTCTCTGTATTTGTTTTTCTTTTGTGTGGTAGTCTTCTACTTATCCTTCTTCTACTTTTTCATCTTCCTTTCTGTTGCTTTCTCCTATTTACTGTTGTTGTTTTATTTGTTCCCCCCTCATGCATTTATTATCGCTGTCTGTTTCGTTCTGTTTTATTTCTTATTCATGTTTGTTTGCGTTCTTGTTTTTCTTTGTGTTTGATCTCTCGTTCTATTGTTGTTTTATTATGTATCATCGTCGTTTTATTATTGCTATTTGTCTGTTTTATTTTTGTGTATGATTTCCGTTGGTTTTTTCTACTGCTGTTGTTGTTTTGCTTGTTACTGTCGTTATACTCTTTTTTTCCTTGTTGCACATTTCTTTCTGTGTGTGTCTTTCTCTGTTGCTCTCTCTTCTCTTTCTCTTCTCTCTTCTCTTTCTCTTCTCTCTTCTCTTTCTCTCTCTCTCTCTCTCTCTCTCTCTCTCTCTCTCTCTCTCTCTCTCTTCTCTCTTCTCTCTCTCTCTCTCTCTCTCTCTCTCTCTCTCTCTCTCTCTCTCTCTCTCTCTCTCTCTCTCTCTCTCTCTCTCTCTCTCTCTCTGTCTCTCTCTCTTTTCTTTCTTTCTTTCTTTCTCACTCCCTCTCTCTCCTCTCTTTTCTCATTCCTTCTCTTTCTCTCTCTCTCTCTCTCTCTCTTCTCTCTTCTCTCTCTCTCTCTCTCACTCTCTCCTCTCCTCTCCTCTCTCTCTTCTCTTCTCTCTCTACCATTCTCTCTCTCTCTCTCTCTCTCTCTTTCAATATATCTATCTGTCTCTTTTTTCTTGCCTGCCTCTCATCTTCTCTCTTTTAACATTTTGTTATTTAGGTTTTGAAACATACGCTGTGTACTTTTTGTTTCATTAAGCTGTTTAAACGCTTGTTTAAAACATCTTTAACAAAATCAATCAATTCCTATTTAAAATCTTAACGAAAATGATATTCAGTATTAAACAAAATAAAAAATCAGTATAAGAACCTTGATATTCAAATACAGTTACAAAGATCTCAACCGGGGTACAGTGGTGTACATGTATTGTAACATCACCTGTCAGCGACTAACTTGTTCCATAACCTTGCAGTGCTGACGATCAAGGTAACGGAATGCTGACTCGACATGTGTTTATGTGTGAGTGTGTGTGTGTGTGTGTGTGTGTGTGTGTGTGTGTGTGTGTGTGTGTGTGTGTGTGTGTGTGTGTGTGTGTGTGTGTGTGTGTGTGTGTGTATGTGTGTCAGTGTGTGTGTGTGTGTGTCAGTGTGTGTGTCTGTGTGTGTGTGTGTGTGTATGTGTATGTGTGTGTGTATGTGTGTGTGTTTATGACCTATACGTCTCCGCCAGCACCTGCATAGAGAGTACTATTCTCGTGCTCGTCGCAACAGTGCTTGGTGGCAAGAGGAGGCTGGCCACCTGAACCTGGTACTTATAGAACACCGTGGGTCCTTCCCCCCAACCCCCCACCTATCCCTACCAGGTCACGACCATTAAAGCATCCAGCAGGCAAAGCAGTACGTATCCTGTAGAAGGCACAACAGACGTATTTCAACTTCTCGAGAGCCATTGCAATGCCGTATTTGCAATCCGGGTTGCGACAAAGGGTCAGAATCACACTGGCTGTCGAAGACGCTGACCTCTTTTCGAATTGCTGTGACCTTTAGAGAGGCAGATCGCCATATCTCGTGTGTCTGCCATAGCGATTGTAGGATGCGGTGAGTGCGCCAGCCGCCTACCAGTAGCCAGCCGTACACTGAACGAACTTATGGATGATATTGCAACCGACCATCCACGTGTGTGTCCCGCAGGATTGGTCCGAGAATATAAGCGTGGGGAACTTTGGCTAACTAAGAATACTTCTGTGATGTCGAATCGCCCTTGACGACTGCGATATGGATGTCTCTGTGAGGTGGTTATTCTGGAAGCTTACCTTACTTCTTACCTTACTTTTTTTCCCTTTCTTTCTTCCCTGTGTGTGTGTGTGTGTGTGTGTGTGTGTGTGTGTGTGTGTGTGTGTGTGTGTGTGTGTGTGTGTGTTAGTATATGCGAACGTTTCCCAGCGTCTCAGTTTTCTTTTCTTGTCTCTTGGATCTTTTATTTTTTATTTTATTTTTGTGAGGGGGCGGCACTCGGTATACCTACGCTGATGATAACATTTTTTTATATTCCTGTCGTCCTTGTATCTCCGGTATGCTGATGTTAAGATGTTGATAATGAAGACAGTGATTTACATAATAAATCAATAGACGAATATCTCAATCTTTCTTTTTTCTTGGATCCTTCTTTCTCTCTTTTATAATAAACTAACAAATGGCATTTCTCCGACTCTTATTTCCAGTGTTTCTTTCACCTTTCCTTTCTCCCTTTCGACTCTCTCTCTCCTTCGCCATTTCCTCCTGTTATTAAAGGTTAGTGGCTTTTATCGTTTTCTAATTTCCTTTCCCTCTCCTTTCGCGTCTCGTGGCCAAGGCGCCCGGGCTCCAAGAACTTCAAGGAGTGTGGTCTGTTTTTTAATCTTTCTCTTTTTTTTCTATTTCTACCTTTTTTTTCTCTCTCTCCTATTTTCTCTTTCTCTCATTTTTTTCTTTTTCTATATTCAATTTTTTTCTCTATTTTTTCGTTTTTTCTTTTATTTTACTTTCGGTCCCTCTGTTTTCGTGTTTTTCTTTTATTGATCTTTTTTTCTCTTTTTCTATTCAGTTTTGTTTCTATATTTCTCTCTTTGTTTTATTTATCTTTTACTTCTTTTTTTATCTATTCAAATTTCTGACTGACACTCTCTCTCTCTCTCTCTCTCTCTCTCTCTCTCTCTCTCTCTCTCTCTCTCTCTCTCTCTCTCTCTCTCTCTCTCTCTCTCTCTCTCTCTCCTCCCCTCCCTTCTTACTCTTTCTCCATCTCTTGTGTTTCATAGGAATCCCCTTTTTTCTTCTCATCATCATCATCATCATCATCATCATCATCATCACCATCATCTTTGTCGCTACCGTAATTCAGAAGATCCTCAGTTCGAATCACAGTAACGCAGTAATACACAAATTTCCCGTTGACTTCCGTCACCATAAACAAACTTCTCTTCGCTGGCCAGAAATGCTCTGAAAAAAAGAGAAAAAAAAAAAGTTGAGCGCCATTCGAGGATGACGTCACAAATATGGCGGCTGCTACTCGCTCTCCTCATTTTTCTTTTTGATTGTATCAGTGATGTTAGACTTCACATGCGTAAGTTAAGTAAAAAAATCTTATTACTGGTGATGGCAGGCGGTTAAGTCGGTGAAAATGTAGGATATATATTACAAAAAAAAAGAAAAACATACCAGACCTAATGGAGAACCAACCGACCAGTTCCCTTGTGCCGCGTCATTGAAATCGTCATCGTTCATAATAACTTCTTCAAAATTATGATTTCCTTAGAAGATCTGAGCGTAGGAAGAGGGTTGGGCATATATCACTTTTTTCTAAAGAAGGACTTTTTCCATTGTTATCGCTAGGTCTGTCCACATTGGATAAAATAAAAAAAAGTGTCCGCTAGCAACCGATGCTGGAGGAAAAAAATCTCACTGCAAGTATTGTATAGCACCCCCATCGTTATTATTATTGTTGCTTTTTATAAATGTTGTTAGTAATCATTATGATTATTGTTTTAGTGTTTATTATAGTTTCTTATTTTTGGTTAATGTTACTATTGTTGCATTGTTATCATTATCATTATTATCATTATCGTTGTTGCAGTTATTATTATCATTATTAATATTATTATGATGATGAGTATTAATAACAGTATTAATTTTATTATAATGATTATCATTATTTATGATAATATTAATGTTATAATGAATATTGTCATTATTAATAATATCAATAATATAATGTTATTAT
>BOPN01000679.1:305062-307562 GCA_017312705.2 Penaeus japonicus | reverse complement strand
ACCCAAATTGAGTTCTTCCTTCTCTGGCCTTTATCTTGATGGGCGGCCTTGTGTGTTTCGCGAGGAGAGGAGAGGAGGAGTAGGAGGAGGTTCTTCCAAAGGCCATTAGAGAGGCGGGAATGAAGTTATATGATTATTTAGCACTCCAATTGGAGTCTGATGCTCGTGGGTGGTTAGTCTTTTTCTTTTTTGCTGCGCTGCGTTTGTCGTTTGGGGGATGGGGGATTTTAATACATAATTTCCGTTTTCTATTTTCCTCTCTCTCACTCTTTCTCTCTCTCTCTCTCTCTCTCTCTCTCTCTCTCTCTCTCATATTCCCTCTCTCTCTCTCTCTCTCTCATTCTTTCACTATCTTTCTCTCTCTCTCTCTCACTTTTTCGCTTTCTCTCTCTTTTTAATTTGCTTCATAAATTCCGTTCTTTATCTCTAGCTTTCACATACAGAAACGTTTATTTTAATTCATAATTCCCGTTCTCTCTCTCTCTCTCTCTATCTATCTATCTCCCTCTCTCTTTATCTCTTCCTCTTAATCCAGCGTTCCTCACCCCTACTAAAAGGGAAGACTACAACATGCCTATATATATTGATGGATTCCTTTTTATTTTTATCTCTGTTCCCATCAGGGTGGAACATTCTAGAGGCGTTAATTTACATACGCGAGTCATGTACAAAATGCCCTCTTCGCCCTTCTCCCTCCCTCCCTATTCTCCATCAATTTATCTACTTCCCGTTCATCTTTCTCTTTCTCCCTTTCTTAAGCTTTAAGCTCTCCCTCACCCTCTCCCTTGTCTCCCCCTCCCTCCTTTTCTCTCCTTCTCATAACGCCTCTCCTCCTTTCTCTATTCCATCCCTCCTTCTTCTCCTCCTTATCTCCCTCCCTCCCACCTTTCTTTGCTCCTTCCTTCCCTCCATCCTTCCCTCCTTCCTTCCCTCCTTCTTTTCACAGACACACTGGGGTATAGTACGGTTATGCGACCTGGACATAATGGAATCCTACTGATAACGGATCCTGCTTAGTCATTCTCAGGTGATGGAGGGAAAAGGGGGGGGGGTATGGTGGTGGGGTAGGGGTAGGAGGGAGGTAGTGAGGAGAAGGAGGAAGTGTAGGAGAGGAGGTGGAAGAGGAGGGAGTGTAGGGTAGGGGAGGAGGAGGAGGAGATAGGGGTAGGGGAGGAGGAGGAGGAGATAGGGGTAGGGGAGGAGGAAGAGGAGATAGGGGTAGGGGAGGAGGAGGAGCAGATATGGGTAGGGGAGGAGGAGGAGGAGGAGAAGGAGATAGGGGTAGGGGAGGAGAAGGAGGGGGAAGGGGTAGGGGAGGAGGAGGAGAAGGAGGGGGAAGGAGTAAGGGAGGAAGAAGAGTTGATGTGGAAGGAGTATGATTTAAATACAGAGAAAGAGAAAGAGAGAGAGAGACTGTGCTTGAAGGGGAAAATCAGAGGATAGAGAGAAGGGGAAAGGAAAAAAAAACATAATATTCGAAAAGACAATGGAAATAGCATAGGCAAGGAGGAAGGAAATAGGGGAGATTGAACGATAAAGATAAATAGAGGAAAATGCTTAAAATTAATGAGTGAGATTTCGAGAAAAAAAGAGAGTTAGAAGAGAAAAAGCGAGAACGAGAGAGAAAGGTGAGAGAAAGAATAATGAGGGAGGAGAAAGGAGGGGGTGGAATATTGATAATATCTTTATTTTTATGTAGAAAGAGTGAGGGCGAAGAAGGGAAAGGTGGGGGGACAGTAATGAAAACTGCACATAAAAACGAGAATTAGGGAAAATAGTAAGAGTGAAGGGAGGGAGGAAGAGGTAGAGGGGAAATGGGAGAGGCAAGGGAGATGAGGAGGGGTAAGGGGGAACAAAGGAGACATGAAGAGGGGGAGGGGGACATGGGAGAGGCAAGGGAGATGAGGAGACATGAAGAGGGGAAGGGGGACATGTGAGAGGCAAGGGAGATGAGAAGGGGGAAGGGGGTACATAGGAGACAGAGGGGAGGGGGAGCATGGGAGACATGAAGAGGGGAAGGGGGACATGGGAGAGGCAAGGGAGATGAGGAGGGGGAAGGGGGTACATAGGAGACAGAGGGGAGGGGGAGCATGGGAGATATGAAGAGGGGGAGGGGGACATGGGAGAGGCAAGGGAGATGAGGATACATGAAGAGGGGAAGGGGGACATGGGAGAGGCAAGCGAGATGAGGAAGGGTAAGGGGGGACATAGGAGACATGAAGAGGGGAGGGGGACATGGGAGAGGGGTGCAGGAGGGAGGGGGGAAGCTGGTCCCGCTGCACCTTGACGGCTCTACAGAGACTCAACTAAGACAGCTACTTTATCTCTCTCTTCTCTCTTCTTCTATCTTTTTTTCCTTTTCTTTTCTTTTTTTGTCTTTTTATTTCTTATTCGCACTCTGGAGTGGTATTGTCTCTTCCAATTCCTTTTTTTCTCTTCTTTGTTTTTCTACTGTCCTCTCTCATTACGCGTCCGCCTCCCTGCGTCCTTCTCCCCTCCT
>BOPN01000679.1:295062-297562 GCA_017312705.2 Penaeus japonicus | reverse complement strand
TATTGCAGTATTTAGTTGCACACGCTGTTGGGCGGTCTCGAGCCGCTGGTCTCTGTGCCGCGCGGGAGAGGGAGGAGGCGGGGCTCTGTGTTTTATTTGTGCAATTTCTATATTTCCGCTGTAGGTCATAGCATGTGAGCCTCTCTCTGTGTGTGTGTGTGTGTGTGTGTGTGTGTGTGTGTGTGTGTGTGTGTGTTTGCTTGTTTGAGTGCGTTTGTGTGTGCTTGTGTTTGTTTATATGTGTGTGTTTGTTTGTTTATGTTGTATGTGTTTTTGTTTGTGTGTGTGTGTGTGTGTGTGTGTTTATGTATGTATGTGTGTACGGGCATTTGTGCATAAGGAATAAGGCAGTTAAAAAGAAATAGAGCAAGTCGGTGCGAAAGAGCGAGAAGCACGAGAGCGTGAGAAACACAGAGGGACAGCGAGAGAGTGAGAAATATCTCCGTGTCTTTCCCCTCTCCCCAGGCCGGCATCTGTGCCTTGTAAATGTCCCTGTTCCTAATCCTCCCCTCGCCGCTCACTTCACTCCTCCCCCTCTTCTCTCTCCTCTCTCTCCTCCTCCTCCTTCTACTACTACTCATTCTCCTCCTCCCTCTCCTCCTTCTCCTCCTCCTCCCTCTCATCTCTTTCCTCTCTCTCCTCCTCCTCCTTCTCCTCCTCCCTCTCCTCTCTCTCCTCCTCTTCCTCCTTCTACTCATTCTCCTCTTTCTTCTCCTCGTTTCCCTCCTCCTCCCTCTCATCTCTTTCCTCTTTCTCCTCCTCCTTCTCCTCCTTCTCCTTCTACTCCTTCTCCTCCTCCCTCTCCTCGTTTCCCTCCTCCTTCCCCTCATCTCTTTCCTCTTTCTCCTCCTCCCTCTCCTCTCTCTCCTCCTCCTCCTTCTACTCCTTCTCCTCCTCCCTCTCCTCTCTCTCCTCCTCTTCCTCCTTCTACTCATTCTCCTCTTTCTTCTCCTCGTTTCCCTCCTCCTCCCCCTCATCTCTTTCCTCTTTCTCCTCCTCCCTCTCCTCTCTCTCCTCCTCCTCCTTCTACTCCGTCTCCTCCTTTTCCTCCTCCTCCTTCTACTCATTCTCCTCCTCCCTCTCCCCCTTCTCCTCCTCCCTCTCATCTCTTTCCTCTTTCTCCTCCTCCCTCTCCTCTCTCTCCTCCTCCTCATTTTACTATTTTTACTCCTCCTCCTCCCTCTCCTCTCTTTCCTCGTTTTCCTCCTCCTTCCTCTCATCTCTTTCCTCTCATCTCTTTCCTCCTTCTCTTCTTCCCTCTCCTGTTTCTCCTTTCCTCCTCCTCCTCCTCCTCCTCCTCCTCCTCCTTCTACTCCTCTCCTCTCTCTTTTCTTTCTCCTCTTCTTCCTCCTCCTCCTCCTCTACTTAATCTTCCCTCCCTGTCCCTCTCCCTCTCTCTCTCTCATCCTTCCCCAATTCCTCCCACTATCCCTCACAGCCCCCCCCCCCCCTCTCTTTCACTCGCTTCCCCTCACAGCTCCCTCCTCCTCCTCCTCCTCCTCTTCCCCTCAGGCTGATCTTGTATCGGCACCTCGCCTCGCACCTCCTTTATTCCTTCCCTCGCGTTCTTCCCATTCCTCTCCCTCTCTTTCTCTTTTCCTTTATTCTCACTTTTTTTTATTTCTCTCATTTCCCTTTTTTTTTCTCTTCCCTTTCTTCTTCTCTCTCCACCTTCTTCTCTTTTCAAACTAAGATTTTTTCTTCTTGACTTCTCTTTTCTTCTCCTTTTCTTCCTCTCCCTTCCATCGCCTCTCCTCCTCATTTTTCTCCTTCCTTTTTCCTGTCCCTCTTTTCTCCTCCTTATCTCCGTTTCCATCTGCCTTCCCTCCTTCCCTTTATTTGTTCTTCTACTTCTCTCTTTCTTCTTTCCTTCTCCTTTTTCTCCTTTTCCATTTTCCTGTTTCCTTCTTTTTTTCCCTTCTTCCTCATCTCTTCTCTCCTCACTTTTCTCCTTTTCATCTCCCTTCCTTCGCGCCATCTTCTTTTTCTTCCTCCTCTTCTCCCATATCTCGACCTTTTTACTTCTTCGTCTTCTCCCTCCCTTCTCCCTTCTCCCTTCTCTTCTTCCCTTCTCCCCTCTGCTCGTGTTTTTCTAACCTTCCTCTTTCGTGTTTCTTCCTCTTCCTTCTCTTCCTTCTCTCTCCTTCCATCTCTTCTTGCTCTTCCTTCTCTCTCCTTCCATCTCTCCTTCATTCCTCCTTTGTTTCTTCTTTCTCTTCTTTCATTCCTACCTTCTCTCTTCTTCCATTTCTTTCTCTTACTCTTCCTCTCCATCTTTCTTCTTCCTTTGTCCTTTACGACTTGCTTTCTTCTCTTTTTCCCCTTTTTTTTGCTCTTCCCTCATTCAGTCTTACCCCTTCTCACCTGTTCCCTCGTCTTCTTTTCGCATTTGCATTTCTACCATTTCTCTGTCTTATCGCATACTTACCCTTCTGTTTTTTTTTTTTTTTTTTTTTTCCATCTATTGTTCCCTGTCCATCGTTTTTACTTCTCTCTTCCA
>BOPN01000679.1:282562-285062 GCA_017312705.2 Penaeus japonicus | reverse complement strand
AGGGGAAGGGACGAGGGGAGGGGAGAGAGGGGAAGGGACGAGGGGGGGGGAAGCCAGGGCAGGGGGCATCCCCTTGTACTTGCCTGCCCCACGCGGTAGTGATTTGTCAGGGGCAGGCAGGGACTGTCACAATATTTTGGTCCCATCCACTTAGGAGCTCGTGTCCGATTGGGGGAGGAGGAGGGGTGGTGGGGGAGGGGGTTGAGGAAAGAGTGGGGAAGGTGATAGGATAGAGAGGGGGAGGAGAGGGGAAGGGGGGAAGTGTAGAGAGGGGGAGGGGAAAGGGGAAGGGGAAAGGGGTAGAGAAGGGAAGGGGAAAGGGAAAGGGGTAGAGAGGGGGAAAGGGATAGGGAAAAGGAAATGGAGAGGGATAGAGTGGGGGGGAAGAGGATAGTGAAAAGGAAAGGGAAAGGGAAAAGGATAGAGAGGAGAGGAGTGGGAAAGGAGAAAGAGAAAGAGTAGAGACGGTGAGGATTAGAGGGGAGGAGAAGGGGAGGAGAAGGGGAAAGAAAAAGTCGGGTTGCTTGGTTGGCAGCTATAAAGGTGAAGCTGACCTTATATAATTTCTTAGATTCGACCACCTTCCTCCCCACCCCCTGGCCCGCTCCTACCCACCCTACCCCCTCCCAACCCCCTTCCCTTAACCTCTTCCCTGTATGGAATGAGTCTTTATGTCTGTATGTCTTCATGTACACACGTACATTGAAAGCATGACCCCCTCCCCCCCAAAAAAATAGATAAAAAGTAATAATAAATAAATAAAATAATGATTATATTAATAATAATAATATTAATAATGATAATGTATGATAAGATAATGATCATAATAGAAATATAATAAAATAAAATGCATTGACAAAAAAAATAGAGAAAAAAATTAAAGTTAGTCAGACAGCGTTAAGAAGCATTTATATAGATTTCTGTTAACCTGGCTTATTATCGTCGTCAAGATTAACGGAGAATTAACACTGAAATAAGAAAGAAGAGAAGAGAGAAAGAAAAAGAAGGAGGAAAGAAGATGGAAGAAGACGGTGAAAGTGTAGAATAAGTAGGAGGAAGAGAAGAAGACTAAAGTGGAGGAGAAGGAAGAGAAGAAGACTAAAGTGGAGGGGGAGGAAGAGAAGAAAATAAGGAAAAAAGAAGAAAGTGGAGGACGAGAAGAAGACAAAGGAGGGAGAAGAATGCGGGGGAGGAGGAAGTGGCAGAGAAGATAAAAAAGGAAAATAAGAGGAAATTGGAGGATGAAGAAAAAGGAGGAATAACGCGATAGATGAACAGGAATAAGAGAAAAAAAAGAAACAAAAGGAAGTGGAGGAGGAAGAAAAGGGAGAGAAGTAGCAGAAAAGAAAAAGGGAGAAGAAAAATGAATTGACGAAGGTGGAGGAAGAGGAATAGAATAAGAATAAGAAATGAAGAGGGGGAAGAATGCGAAGAAATAGAAGAAGAAGAAAAAGAGCGTATTGACATCCTGGAGTAGATTAGTCGAAACACACTATTAGAAGGGATGATATAACATGTAGAAACCGAGCCAGTATAACACTCATAGGCAGCAAACAATATTATAGATAATATAGCCATAATACAGACTACAGCAACCAAATGAAACTTCAAGAAATACGGGACACAAAGCAAGTAGCAATCAGCTGACACAGCGCTCAGCATCCGGATTCATACAAGATACAGTTCAATAGTGGAAAACCAGAGACATACATACATGTGCGGCTTTTGTAGAATACATCACCCAAGTTAATACAGTCAATGGGTCACTTTTGAAATATTTACCCGATATGTAGTCACGCCAGAATTCCATCTTGAGGCAGCTTATTCTAAAATACCCCCCCTCCCTCCTCCCCACATCCACCCCCTAGCCGAGACCAGCTGGAGGTTAGTAAGTCAGACCAGGGTGAAGTCTTGTCAAATTGAGCTGAGTTAAGTTAAGCCATACCAAGTTTAGTCAAGCCGTACCAAATTAAGTCAAGCCGTATCAAGTTTAGTCAAGCCGTACCAAGTTTAGTCAAGCCGTACCAAGTTTAGTCAAGCCGTGTCAAGTCTACTCAAGCCGTACCAAGTTTAGTCAAGCCGTACCAAGTTTAGTCAAGCCGTATCAAGCTTAGTCAAGCCGTACCAAGTTTAGTCAAGCTGTACCAAGTTTAGTCAAGCCGTACCAAATTAAGTCAAGCCGTATCAAGTTTAGTCAAGCCGTACCAAGTTTAGTCAAGCCGTACCAAGTTTAGTCAAGCCGTGTCAAGTCTAGTCAAGCCGTACCAAGTTTAGTCAAGCCGTACCAAGTTTAGTCAAGCCGTACCAAGCTTAGTCAAGCAGTACCAAGTTTAGTCAAGCCGTACCAAGTTTAGTCAAGCTGTACCAAGCTTAGTCAAGCCGTACCAAGTTTAGTTAAGCCGTACCAAGCATAGTCAAGCCGTACCAAGTTTAGTCAAGCCGTATCAAGCTTAGTCAAGCCGTACCAAGTTTAGTCAAGCCGTACCAAGTTTAGTCAAGC
>BOPN01000679.1:274714-277214 GCA_017312705.2 Penaeus japonicus | reverse complement strand
CTTCTACTCATTCTCCTCCTCCCTCTCCCCCTTCTCCCTCCTCCCCTCTCCTCTCTCTCCTCCTCCTCCTTCTACTCCGTCTCCTCCTCCCTCTCCCTTCCTTTCTCTCTCCTCCTCCCCTTCACTCACTCTCCTCCCTCTCCTCTCTCTCCTCCTCTTCCTCCTTCTACTCATTCTCCTCTTTCTTCTCCTCGTTTCCCTCCTCCTCCCTCTCATCTCTTTCCTCTTTCTCCTCCTCCTTCTCCTCCTTCCTTCTACCTCTCCTCCTCCTCTCCTTCTCGTTTCCCCCTCCTCCTTCCCCTCATCTCTTTCCTCTTTCTCCTCCCTCCTCTCTCCTCCCTCCTTCTACTCCTCCTCCCTCTCCTCGTTTCCCTCCTCCTTCCCCTCATCTCTTTCCTCTTTCTCCTCCTCCCTCTCCTCTCTCTCCTCCTCCTCCTTCTACTCCTTCTCCTCCTCCCTCTCCTCGTTTCCCTCCTCCTCCCCCTCCTCTCTCTCCTCTTTCTCCTCCTCCCTCTCCTCTCTCTCCTCCTCCTCCTTCTACTCCTTCTCCTCCTCCCTCTCCTCGTTTCCCTCCTCCTTCCCCTCATCTCTTTCCTCTTTCTCCTCCTCCCTCTCCTCTCTCTCCTCCTCCTCCTTCTACTCCGTCTCCTCCTCCCTCTCCTCCTTTTCCTCCTCCTCCTTCTACTCATTCTCCTCCTCCCTCTCCCCCTTCTCCTCCTCCCTCTCCTCTCTCTCCTCCTCCTCCTTCTACTCCGTCTCCTCCTCCCTCTCCTCCTTTTCCTCCTCCTCCTTCTACTCATTCTCCTCCTCCCTCTCCCCCTTCTCCTCCTCCCTCTCATATCTTTCCTCTTTCTCCTCCTCCCTCTCCTCCTCCTCCTTCTACTCCTTCTCCTCCTCCTCATTTTACTATTTTTACTCCTCCTCCTCCCTCTCCTCTCTTTCCTCGTTTTCCTCCTCCTTCCTCTCATCTCTTTCCTCCTTCTCTTCCTCCCTCTCCTGTTTCTCCTTTCCTCCTCCTCCTCCTCCTCCTCCTTCTACTCCTCTCCTCTCTCTTTTCTTTCTCCTCTTCTTCCTCCTCCTCCTCCTCTACTTAATCCTCCTCCCCCTCGTCCTACTCCCTCCTCTTCCTCTTCCTCTTCCTTTTAATCCTCCTCCTCCTTCTCTTCCTCCTCCTCCTCCATCTCTTCCCCCCTCCTCCTCCTCCTCCTCCTCTTCCCCTCAGGCTGATCTTGTATCGGCACCTCGCCTCGCACCTCCTCTATTCCTTCCCTCGCGTTCTTCCCATTCCTCTCCCTCTCTTTCTCTTTTCCTTTATTCTCACTTTCTTTAGTTCTCTCATTTCCCTTTTTTTTCTCTTCCCTTTCTTCTTCTCTCTCCACCTTCTTCTCTTTTCAACCTAAGATTTTTTCTACTTGACTTCTCTTTTCTTCTCCTTTTCTTCTTCCTCTCCCTTCCATCGCCTCTCCTCCTCATTTTTCTCCTTCCTTTTTCCTGTCCTTCTTTTCTCCTCCTTATCTCCGTTTCCATCTGCCTTCCCTCCTTCCCTTTATTTGTTCTTCAACTTCTCTCTTTCTTCTTTCCTTCTCCTTTTTCTCCTTTTCCATTTTCCTGTTTCCTTCTTTTTTTCTCTTCTTCCTCATCTCTTCTCTCCTTCTCACTTTTCTCCTTTTCATCTCCCTTCCTTCGCGCCATCTTCTTTTTCTTCCTCCTCTTCTCCCATATCTCGACCTTTTTCTTCTTCGTCTTCTCCCTCCCTTCTCCCTTCTCCCTTCTCTTCTTCCCTTCTCCCCTCTGCTCGTGTTTTTCTTCCCTTCCTCTTTCGTGTTTCTTCCTCTTCCTTCTCTCTCCTTCCATCTCTTCCTTCTCTTCCTTCTCTTCCTTCTCTCTCCTTCCATCTCTTCCTTCTCTCTCCTTCCATCTCTTCCTTCTCTTCCTTCTCTTCCTTCTCTCTCCTTCCATCTCTCCTTCATTCCTCCTTTGTTTCTTCCTTCTCTTCTTTCATTCCTACCTTCTCTCTTCTTCCATTTCTTTCTCTTACTCTTCCTCTCCATCTTTCTTCTTCCTTTGTCCTTTACGACTTGCTTTCTTCTCTTTTTTCCCCTTTTTTTGCTCTTCCCTCATTCAGTCTTACCCCTTCTCACCTGTTCCCTCGTCTTCTTTTCGCATTTGCATTTCTACCATTCCTCTGTCTTATCGCATACTTACCCTTCTGTTTTTTTTTTCCATCTATTGTTCCCTGTCCATCGTTTTTACTTCTCTCTTCCATTCTCTTTTTCTCTCTTTTTCTTTTTCTTTTTCTGTCCCTCATAGTCTCTTTCTCTCTCTCTCTCTCTCTCTCTCTCTCTCTCTCTCTCTCTCTCTCTCTCTCTCTCTCTCTCTCTCTCTCTCTCTCTCTCTCTCTCTTTCCCCTCACAATTCTTTAGGGCCATTCTACACCTCGTCTTAATTCATTCTCTCTGTTTTCCCCTCTTATTTTATGCTTCCCCTTTTCCTGGTTGCG
>BOPN01000679.1:264714-267214 GCA_017312705.2 Penaeus japonicus | reverse complement strand
TCTTTTCTGTTTTATTTACTCTGGTTTCGTGTATGAGAGCAGTGTGCCTTACAGAGTATAAAAGACGAAGATTGAATGTTTGTTTATGAAAAAAAAAAATATATATATAACAATTCCATAGCCGTTTTCTGTTATAGGGTTGGAATCGATGTGCGGTTTCTATTAGTGGATTCTGGTTCTTTATTGGGAAAGGTTTATTTGTCTATCATGGATATGTATGCAGTAACGGTTTTGCTAATCTCTATCTATCTATCTATCTATTTATCTATCTATCTATCTCTCTTTCTTTTCTATCTCCTCTCTTTCTTTCTCTCCTCTTTTATATATCTTTCTCTCTTTCTCTTTCTCTTTCTCATTCCCTTTCTGTCTCTTTCTCTCTCTCTTTCCTCTTCCCTCTCTCTCTCTCTCTCTCTCTCTCTCTCTCTCTCTCTCTCTCTCTCTCTCTCTCTCTCTCTCTCTCTCTCTCTCTCTCTCTCTCTCTCTCCCTCCCTCTTCTCTCCCCCCTCTTTCTCTCTCTCTCACTCTCACACACACACACTTTCTCTCTCTCTCTCTCTCTCTCTCTCTCTCTCTCTCTCTCTCTCTCTCTCTCTCTCTCTCTCTAAGCATTTCAATAGCCTGATCATTTTGCGATCGTAAATTCCTTTTTCTTTTTTTCTTTTTTCCTTTTTACTCTGCTAAACCCATATCTCTTACGTCAGAGCCACCCACGCCCCATATAGCATAACATTTTTAATCGAATTTTACCCGAAACCCATACATCACGCCCATTTCAATCAACTCCCCCCCCCCCCCCCTCCGCCAGAGCGCCCGTAAATCATACTACTTTTGAGTCAGCTCTACCACGCCCATCACGTCACAGCTGTCTATCTACTTAGTCAATCTCCCCTGCGGACTGCCCTTTCCCCCTCCCTTCCCCTTCCCCCCCTCCCTTCCCCTCTCCCTCTATCCTCTCCCGCCCATCTTGCTGTTTCTAGTCCTCCTTGACCCGTTTGCTTTTTCACTTTCTTTCTCACATCTCTCTATTTCCCTATCTATCTCTCTATATACATATCTCTCTCTCTTCATCCCTCTCCTTTTCCCTCCCTCTCTCCCTTCCTCCCTCTTCCTCTTTCCTTCCCCCCTCCCTCCCTCCTTCAGTCTTTCCTCCCTCCCTCCCTTCTTCCCTCTCTCCCTCCCTCCTTCCCTCCATCCCTCCCTCCCTCCCTCCTTCCCCCTCTCCCTCCCTTCCTCCCTCCTTCCCTCTCTCCCTTCGTCCCTCCTTCCCTATCTCCCATCCTCCCTCCTTCCCTCTCTCCCTTCGTCCCTCCTTCCCTATCTCCCATCCTCCCTCCTTCCCTCTCTCCCTTCATCCATCCTTCCCTCTCTCCCATCCTCCCTCCTTCCCCATCCTTCCCCTCCCTCCCCTCCCTTCTTCCCCCCCTCCCTCTATCCTTCCCTTCTTCCTTACAGTTCCTTCAAGAAAATACTCCGACCTCTTCCCTAGCACTCGACCCGCATGAACACCTCAGCCATCTCTCCAAAGGCTTTTTTCTTTCTTTTTTCATCTTTTTAACTCTCTCTCTCTCTCTCTCTCTCTCTCTCTCTCTCTCTCTCTCTCTCTCTCTCTCTCTCTCTCTCTCTCTCTCTCTCTCTCTCTCTCTCTCTCTCTCTCTAGGAAGGAGGGATGAGAGAGAGAGAAAGAGAGAGAGAGAGAGAAAATTATTATTATTATTATTATTATCCTTATTATCTTTCAACTGTTTTCTTTAAACAGGGGAAAATAACGCCGGCTTAGTTGAAGGGCTAGACACGTATTATGTTTGAAGATAAAGTTTAAGGAAATTATGATAAAGTAGTGTTTTATATGTGATGACTCAATATAAGTAAATAGGTAGAGACGATCTTGATTGTGTTTCTGAATCTTCCTCTCGCTCTTCATCACCTCTACCCCCTCCCCCTCCCCTCTTTCCACCCAAAGTCACGGTCACTCTTTCCATTCCCTCATACCCTCCCTACTGCCTCACTCCCACCCCTCCCCCCTTCCTTCCGCCCATATGTCACCGCCTTCCGCCCGTTGACGTACCGAAGAATTGTCTGAGCCGCCCCCCCCCCACCATCTTTCCTTCTCCTCACGTCCCCCCCTTCCCCACACCCTCGGACCCCCTTACCCCCACCCTTCAAAAGATAGGAACAAGGGCGAGCGATAAGTACAAGTCGAGGGGAGGGGGAGAGAGGGAAGGGACGAGGGAGGGGGAGAGAGGGGAAGGGACGAGGGGGGGGGAAGCCAGGGCAGGGGGCATCCCCTTGTACTTGCCTGCCCCACGCGGTAGTGATTTGTCAGGGGCAGGCAGGGACTGTCACAATATTTTGGTCCCATCCACTTAGGAGCTCGTGTCCGATTGGAGGAGGAGGAGGGGTGGTGGGGGAGGGGGTTGAGGAAAGAGTGGGGAAGGTGATAGGATAGAGAGGGGGAGGAGAGGGGAAGGGGGAAGTGTAGAGAGGGGGAGGGGAAAGGGGA
>BOPN01000679.1:254714-259714 GCA_017312705.2 Penaeus japonicus | reverse complement strand
AGTTCAAGGCTGATCAGAACAGGTCAGGACAAGGCTTATCAAAACAGGTTAGGTCAAGGAATGACAGTTCAAGGCTGATCAAAACAGGTCAGGACAAAGCAGGATAGGTCAAGGCTAATTAGAACAGGTCAGAACAAAACATGACAGGTCAAGGTTGATCAGAACAGGTCAGGACAAGGCAAGGTAAGTCAAGGCTGATCAGAACAGGCCATAAGAAGTCAGTTCAGGATAGGTTAAAACAGGGCAGATTCCAAGGCCGGTGAGAGAAGGTCAGGCCGGGTCAAGGGGATTAGGGCAATGCCGTGTTTTTTTCCTCGTAAGTCATTCGTCTCCGAGAAAGAAAAGGGAAAAGAAAGAGCAGACGGTCTTCTAAGACTCCCCTTGCTTTTTTCCCCTCGTGTAATTCCCTTCCTTAAATACTAATTCATTTAATCGCATGTGAGATTACGCCATTAACCCTCCTCACCCTCTCCTACCCACTCCCACCCAGTCCTACTCCTACCCTGTCCCTTACCCTTCCACACACTCCCCCCCTTACCTCCCCTTCCCTCTACCTCCGTCCCCCCCCCCTCCTTGCGCTAAATTCAAAAAGAGAAGAAAAGAAAAAAGTGCATGTATCTCTCAACCCTTTCTTGACTGCCCTTCGCCCCTTCCCGCTCCGTCTGCCTTTGCGATGCCGGTCTCATTCTCATTATTATATCTCATTAAGGAGCTTCCTCATAACGGGAATTGTTATGCGTTTTGCTCTCTCTCTCTCTCTCTCTCTCTCTCTCTCTCTCTCTCTCTCTCTCTCTCTCTCTCTGCGTTCTTTCCTCTCTCTCATTATATTTCTTCATCTTTCTTCTCAAACTCCTTCGACATCCTCCCCCCCCCCTCCCCTGCAAACCTTTCCTCATCTTCTCAAAGATATCTTTCTTATCAGCATCAGTGCATGAAGATATATAATCATTAATTTTATCATTCTTTTTTTGTTGTTTTCTTCTTCTTTCATTTATTCGCCTTTATCTCCCCCGCCGTTAAGTGTTCATGCGCAAAGGTCATGCACGAGGTGAGTTCTGTGGCTGGGCTTTGTGATGATCTTATCTAGTGCATGGGAGTCGACGCGAGTTATGAGAGCGGTGCGTGTCCTTGTTTGTTTTTGTTGTTGTTTTTCTTATAACGGGGTTTTGGTGTGTTTTTTTGTCGTAGTTTTGTGTTGTTGTTTTTTCGTTGTATTGTTGTTGTTGATGTGGCTCTATTTTGTTGTGGTGGTTTTCTTTCTTTGTTGTTGTTAGTATTTTTGTTGTTTTGTGTTTTTTTGTTTTTCTTTTTTTTGTGCTGTGGTGAGGCTTGTCTGTGTTTTTCAGGATTTATTTATTTATTTGTAGGGCTTTGTTTGTTCGTGATCACATTTTGTAGCATCTTTGGTTTTCTCCAATTTCTTATATGTATATATATATATATATATATATATATATATATATATATATATATATATATATATATATTCGTTTTGTGATCTAATATTATCGTTTCTTCGTAATCTTCATTTTTATTTTTTCACATCCCATCAACAGAATTCAAAGAAAAAAGAAATATATATATAGAGGGGGGGTGGGGGTGGAAGCCCATATGAGAAAATTAGCTCAACTCAGAATTTGTCATTAGAACATCCTTGGCTATGTCTTAAGAAGGGAGTTCCAAGAGGGAAGATTCTTCGGGATCTTTTCCATTTGATGTTCTTCGGTGTGTTAAGTCCCCTTCCTTTCTTTCTCTCTTTTCCTTCTATTCTCTTTCCTCGTTTTCTCACTTTCCCTTTCTCCTTTCTTGCTATCCACTACCTTTTCTTTTCCCTTTTCATTTCCTTTCCTCTCCAATTTTCTTCCCTTCTGATTCCTACCCATCCCTTCCCTTCCCTTCCCTTTCCCCGTCCCCCTCCCTTTCCCCTTTCCCTTCTCATTCCCATTCCCCTTTCCCTTCTCATTCCCATTCCCCTTTCCCTTCTCATTCCCATTCCCCTTTCCCTTCTCATTCCCTCTCCCCTTTCCCTTCCCCCTCCTCTTCCACTTCCCTTCCCCTTCCCCTTCCCCTTCCCTTTCCTCTCCTTTCCCTTTCCCCTTTTCGTCCCACTCCCATCATTCTCATATGTCCCCCTCTCCTCTCCTCCCATCCCTTCCCTCCCCTCCCTCTCTCCCTTCCTTCCCCTCCCCTCCCCTCCCCCCCCTCTGTCTTGTGCCTGTGCCAGCTGATTAGTACAAGCTCGTACCAGCTGCTAGGTGCAGGTAGGTTTGTGTGTGTGTATGTGTGTGTGTGTGTGTGTGTGTGTGTGTGTGTGTGTGTGTGTGTGTGTGTGTGTGTGTGTTATGACGCGCTATCTTGTATTTCAACAAACCTCCCGCTGTAAATGCCAACTTGTCCAGTGGTTATACTTGCCCCCCCCCCTCCTCCTGTCCCCTCTCTCCCCTTCCCTCTACCCGCACGACGCATACCTACCTTGCAAGGAAACGTCTTGAGTCCTTCTTCCAGGGAGATAAGACGCCTGTCATGACTCCTTCTTGGACGCTGGTCTTTGAGTTTTTTTTTTGTTTTGTTTTTTTCATCCCTCCTTGACAAGAGCCTTTTCCACGCACTGCGGATATTATTATGGGCCTCGCTGCTCTCCTTCCTTCCTTCCTTCCTTCCTTCTTTCCTTCTGCGTCGGTTCCTTCGCTTCTTTTCCTCCCTTCCTTCTTTTATTCCTTCCTTTTTTTCTTTCTTTCATTCTTTCCCTTCCTTGCCTTCTTCCTCTGGGACGCCACTATCGCTTCTTCCTTCCTTCTTTTCCTTCTCTTTTTTCCTTTCCTTTCCGTTCCTTCCCTCCCCTCCCCCCCCCCTCCCCCCTGCCTCCCTCCTTCCCTCCCTTACACCGAATCCCTCTTCAACCACTTCCTGCTACCCTCCCCCCCCTTACTTCCTACCCACCCCAACCCCCTCTTTCACCACTTCTTACCTACCTCCTCCCCCCACCCCCCATCCTCCACCACACCACAGCTGTCATGCCAGAATCAAGCATGCAGCGGCAAGCAAGGAAACCAAGCAAGCAAGGCAGCCAAGCCAAGCAAGCAAATGAGGAGGAGCTGGAGGCCTTTCCGCAAAGCCTCCAGGAAACCTCAAAGGAAACCTCCAGGACACACTGAGGCGCCCCAGGAGAGTCCTTCGGGGGAAACAGATTCCGTCAGGAAGCGATTGTGTGTGATTAACGAAGTGTGTCTTTGTTCGAAGGGGAGTGGTGCGTTTAGCATTTGGGTTTATGCTGGAGTCTGGTTAGTGTTTGTTTTGGTGTGGTGTGTGTGGGGGGGGGGGGGATGGATGAATGTGTGTATGTGTATTTACGTGTGTTTACCGGTCTACGTGGTGTCTTTGTGTTTGTTTTTGTGTGTGTGGAGGGGGAGGGGGGATGTATGTGTATATGTGTATTTACGTGCGTTTGCCAGTCTACGTGGTGTCTTTATGTTTGTTTGTGTGTGTCTGTATGTGTGTGTGTATGTATGTATGTATGTATGTATGTATGTATACGTATGTACGACCATCTGCCTGTGTGCGTGTTGTTTCGGACCTTCCTCTACCTGGAGAGAATACTGCAAAGCATATGTAACATAATTCTTTACGATAATGATAAGGAGTGACATTGATTATCATCACGACAGCAATAGTAGCAAAACCGATGACAACAACAATGATAATAACGTTGATGATGAAAGATGATGACAGAGGCAATAAACAGGACGCAAACACGCTAAGCTGATTTCACCCCAAATGACGTGTATAATTGAAATTAGGTGAGCTCACAGATGGAGCTCAGGGAGTACAGGATGGGGAGGAGGGGGGGGAGGGAGTAAATGGGGGACGGGAGGAGGGGGAAGGGAGAAAATGGGGGACGGGAGGAGGGGGAGGGGAGAGGGAAGGGAGAAAATGGGGGACGGGAGGAGAGGGGAAGGGAGAGAAATGGGGGACGGGAGGAGGGGGAGGGGAGAGGGAAGGGAGAAAATGGGGGACGGGAGGAGGGGGAGGGGAGAGGGAAGGGAGAAAATGGGGGACAGGAGGAGGGGGGGACGGGAGGAGGGAAGGGAGGAGGAGGAGGGGAAAGGGAAGGGAGAGGGGGAGGGAGATAGGAGAGAAGGGAGAGATATTTACGATAGATAAACCTTATACGGGGTACGACTCATTATTCATGGCATTAGAGTCGTGATTGTTGCCGCTCGTACGCATGGAAGGAAAGTATCAACAGAAGAAAAAAGAAAAAGAAAATGGCAAAAGAAAGGGAAAATAGGATCTATATAAACTAAAGAAAAATATGCTAAACATGCTGTATCTCTCCCTCTCTCTCTCACTCTCCCTCCCTCCTTCCTTTCCTCCCTCCCTCTATCTCACCCACCCATCCCACCTTCCTTCTCTCCCTTCCTCTCCCTCTTCCTCCCCTTCTCCCACCTTCCTTCTCTCCCTTCCTTTCCCTCTCTCTCTCTCTCTCTCGCTCTCTCTCTCTCTCTCTCTCTCTCTCTCTCTCTCTCTCTCTCTCTCTCTCTCTCTCTCTCTCTCTCTCTCTCTCTCTCTCTTTCTCACTCTCTCACTCTCTCAAAATGTAAGAAAGAAAGAAAGAAAGAAAGAAAGAAACTAGCTCGTTACCGCATAGACCAGTCACGACTCTCTATATGTTGTTCAGCGCGGAGGCAACACGCGTTCGCAAGATTCTTGCCTCTGATGAAATCCAATTTTCTCGGCGCTCTTACGGTCACCAGGATATTTGAGGCTTCATTATTTATGTGTTTGCTTCTCATGGGGAGGGGGGGGTGAAGGGAGTGAAGGGGGGGAGAGGGAGAAAGAGAGAGAGTGAGTGTGAGAGGAGGGGGGGGAAGAGAAGGGAAGGAAAGATGGAGAGAGACAGTGGGATGGAGAGGGAGATAGAGGGGAGGGGGAGATAGCGAGGAGATGGAGAGAGACCAAGATAGGAAGAATGGAACAGAGAGAAAGAGAGAAAGAAAGAG
>BOPN01000679.1:232214-234714 GCA_017312705.2 Penaeus japonicus | reverse complement strand
TTCGAATTAGAAAAAGCGAAGCAAAAGTCTAGAAGAAAATTTAGAAGCAAAGGAGAAGTTAGAATTCTAAGATATTTGAATTAGAAACGAAAAAATGATCTAGAAAACTAGAACCAAAAGAAAATTTGAAAGTTAAATTAAAAACGAAACAAAAAAAATAGAAAAAAGAACTAGAAGCAAAGAAGAATTAATAGAATTAATAAATAGAATTCTAGGAGAAGTTTCAAATTAAAAGCGAATCAAAAACCAGAAGAAGAACCAGAAGGTTAGAAGTCTAGAAACGGAGGAATGTTAGATCTAGAAATAAGAGAACAGGTGACGAAAGGAAAAAAAAATAGAAACGAGAGAGACAAAACAAAAAATAAGGACATGTAGAGCCGAAGGAAAAATTATTTTGAAAATGGAAGCGAAAGGAAATGAAAATAATGAAAATAATGAAAATAGAGATGAAGGGAAACAAAAAAAATGATAACGAGACAAAACAAGAAAACAAACAAAAGAAAGAGTAGAATGAGAAAAGAAAGAGAAAATGTGAACTAATTGTACTGTTAACAAATAAACATCAACAATAACATATCAAAGGACAATAGAAAGAAGAGATGGAGATGCGAAGGAAATTGAGAAAAAAAAGGAAAAAACGGATTCGGAGAAAGAGACAAAAGAAACAGAAATTACAGAAGAAAAGAGACGAAGAAAATAGATTAGGCATATACAGGTGAAGTCCCGCTGAGGCTAAGTAGTGTGACATCCCAGTGAGGGAGAGAGAGAGAGAGAGAGGAAAGAAAGAGTAAGACAGAGAGAGAGGGAGGGAGAGAAAAGAAAGAAAGAGAGGGAGGAAATAAAGAAATAGGGATAGAGTGGATACGGAAAAGAAGAAAAGAAAGTAAATAAAGAAAAGAAAAGGGGAAGAGGTAACAAGATAGTGAGAGGCAACCAGACGGAAAAAGAGGGGAGAGAGGTGGGAAGGGGGAGTTTGGCATAGAGCGGGCGGGGTGCCATCAGCGAGTAATTGCGCATTGTTTGTGGGCGCGACGGTGATGGACGCCATGTTGTGTTGCGTCCGTCGTCTCGGAGCTCCGGTTCGCTCCCTTCCGAGATTCGAAGCTTTTTTTTCAACGGTTTTGTCTTTGTTGTTGTCTTCTGTTTTTCTGTGTCTTTGTGTTTCTTTCTTTCTTTCTCTCTCTTCTTTTCTCTTTCCTCTTTCTCCCTTTCCCTTTCCTCCTTCTTTCTTCTCTCTCTCTCTCTCTCTCTCTCTCTCTCTCTCTCTCTCTCTCTCTCTCTCTCTCTCTCTCTCTCTCTCTCTCTCTCTCTCTCTCATTTCTTTAAAACCTAATTTACTTTCATATCTTGACTTTTTTTTTTTTTTTTATTACCTATTTTAAGCTCGTGTATGTGTGTGTGTGTGTGTGTGTTTGTTTTTTGCCTTTGTTTCTTCTTAAGAGAATGTAAGGGAAAAAAAGGTTTTCGAAATAGATGAGACAATTAATTCGGAATGTCGGGTGCTTTCCATCACTCGAAACTGCTTCGAATAGCTTCACTAGTTTCGTTTTTTCTGCTTTGAAACTTTTCGGTGTATTTCCCGCCAAAGAAGTAATCTTTATTTCTTTTTCTTTGTTTTTTTCGTATTTTGAATAAGGTGTTTGTCTTCTTGTCTCGTTCTTTTTATTAAGCAAAAACAAACACGCATCGAAACATTTCCCAAAGAGGAACTATTTTAGTGGCATTTTATTATCTTTTTCTTCCCTGTTTAGATGATTTTTCTATCGAACTTGTTTTCCTTTTCCATCTTTGCCAATGATATAAAAATAGAATCAAGAACCTCTTTGGCGCGGACAGATCGAGAACAACAGAATGTTCTCCGCACAGAAGACCCGTGACTATACGGTCGACTTTCCCTTGACATACGGCCAGACGATGACCCTTAGACATGCTTTTGATTGGCTCGGAATCCCCCTCGATCATGTCTGATTCTCAGGGTCTAATGCCCAGAGAGAGAGAGAGAGATAGTGGGGGGGGGGGGGGAGAGTTCGGGGAAGATAAAGGGAAAGGAAAGGGGAAGAGAGAGAAGGAAAAATAGAGGGGGAGGTGAAGAGAGAGGAGAGATTGGGAAAGAGGAAGGAAAAAAAGAGAAAGAGAGAGAAGAGGTAGAAGTGAAAAGGGGAAAGATGAAGATAGGGAGAATAGAGAAAGAGGGGTAGAAATGAAGAAAGAATGGGGATGGGAGATAATGAGAGAGAATGAGGAGTCTGCTGTGCCTGCTGTTTCCTGCTGATTGCTTGCTGCTGTCGGTCGGAACTGCCGCTTTGGATCGCTTTTGTCTCAGGGTTTGGTTGTATTGTCTCAGTCAACCTCCCTCTGCTGCCTGATCATTCTGCGTCTGCTGTTTCGGTTTTCTTTTTATCTGGTTCTGTTACTCTTGTTTTTTTTTCTGTTTCTACCGTGTAATCTCTGCTCTCTCATCCTGCTCTGCTGTTACTTTTCTCTCCTGCTTCTGCTGCCT
>BOPN01000679.1:212214-217214 GCA_017312705.2 Penaeus japonicus | reverse complement strand
GGGGTACTGAGGTGGTTGGGTGGGTGGGGGGAGAGGGGGAGAGAGAGGAAGTAAAGGGCGTCCAATTGGAAAAAAAGTTAGTGCGGACCTTCTTCATCTTGGCCGCGCTTCTGCTCTTGGACTCCGAAGTTGACTCTCGGACTGAACGTCGAAGAGCTGTCTAACTTTGCCAATAAATCTGTTTTTACAACGTGTGTGTATCGACACTCCCGCAGGAGAGAGAGAGAGGGGGGGAGAGAGAGAGAGGGAGGGAGAGGGGGGAGGGAGGGAGAGGGAGAGAGAGAGAAAGAGAGAGAGAGAGCGGTGGATAGACGCCCCCGAGGCATTACCAACTAATGTCCCGAGGGAACGAGATAGGGCGGGGGGGAGGAGGGGAAGGGAAGGGGTTGGGATGGGTGGGCTAGGGGAGGTGGGAGGGGAGGGAAAAGAGAGAGAGAGGGGGGGAGGGGAGGTAGGTGAAAAGAAGGTGAAATAGAAAAGTGAGAAAGAGAGAGAGAGAGAAAAGATATAAAATATCTAGAGAATAGAGATATGGGAATAAGAGGAGAAAAGAAAGTGAAGAAGGAAGAAATATAGAGGGAACGAAACTAAAAGAAACAAAATAAAGATGATTTTGTGCAACATGCGAAAAGTAAGTTGTAATATATAATAAGGAAGGAGATGACATGTAATTGGAGAACTAATTAAAAACGATAACTATATGGCGAAGTAAAAAAGAAAAAAAAAGGGGGAAAGAAACAGAGAGAGAGACTGAGAAAAACAGAAAAAAAGTAAGAAAGAGACGGTAAAGAGAGAGAGAGAGAGAGAAGTGATAATGAAAGAAAAAAAAGTGAGTGATGAAGAGAGTAAGAGGCAGAGAGAAAAAAAAAGAGAATGAAAAGGAAAGAAGCGAGTAAGTGATAAAGAATAAAAAGAAAATAATCCGGAGAGAAACAAAAGAGAGAGAGAGAGATAGCTTCATTCTCCTTTGTAGCACGACACGCGTATGAGACAAGCACCTTGCCGGTCCCAGGACAGGTTAAAGGAGCGTCAGAAGTCAGGGAACCGTCGTCAGCCCTCGCCTGTGCCCCGTCAGCCCCTTCAGCCCCGTCAGCCGCGTGCCAGAAGGAACAAGAGCAAAAGTGGGCCGCGCCTTGGATTATTTCTCGGGCGAAGGGGCACGATCAGCTACGAGTCATTCTGGGCTTCGAGGCTCGCGGGTTTCAGGACTTCGAAGCGTCACAAAGTGGTCCAAGAAAGCTATTTCTTGGCCAAATAAGAAAATGTCCTTATGTTGTAAGAATATGGTAAATGGAAGCCATACAGCGGATGTTATTATCGGTGTACTTTTTAATAATGCACAAATTGTCCATACGGAGGTATTAAACATTTAAGATTAATGTGCAAATCTTAGAAAAATCATAAAATCGATACTACGAATGATATACATGCGAAAGCTTCACAATAGGATATTTGCATGTTTAGGTATCATATAACATATAAGTTGGTTGCAAATTTATTAAATTTGTACATATAATAATATAAAAAATAACACCAAATATCTACACGAGATAGGTCGAGGTGTGTGTCTGTGCATAGATGAACATTACCGCGTGAATTGAAACTCTGAAAAGCAAGTAACTAGGTGCCAAAATCGGCCGCCTTTCAATTGCGAGCACATTTTGTGTTGGAAGTTTTGAATTTCCCGCCAAGCGCCATTTTGTGGGTGTCCCGTATCATCCAGCGAATGTTTACAGGCGCGTTTTCAATACCGTATGCAGATGTTCACCTTCTTTGAGGCATCATTACGATTTTCTTCAGTATTCAACATTCTTGTCCAAGGTATGAATTGTATGAATTGTATTAATATATCTAGAATGTAAATTACATGTATTTGCCAAATATTAATCATTATGTGTCAAGTTCTCATACGGTCCGATTATTGAATACTTTATTATAGTTTCCCCTATATTTTCTTGAAAACTTATATTAATAGTAACTTTAACATTTATTATTTGGTTGATGTATACCCTACTTATTATTTTTTTTCCAGATGGAGAGTCTAATAGATTTTCTTTTGTGAAGCGCGTAGACACGTCGGGGGTTCAGGGGTTCAGGATGTTGAAGGTTCGGGGGTTCGGGACGTCGGAGATTCGGGGGTTCAGGATGTCGAAGCTTTCGGGGTTCAGTGGTTCAGGACTTTGAAGATTCAGCTATTCGGGGCATCGGGATGTCTAAGTCTCGGAGTTTCTATTTATTTAATTATGATGATAATTACTATCATTATCATTATTTTTTTCTCATAATGATGATAATTATAATTACGATCATTACTATTTTCTTCTTATTATTATTTATTAATGATTATAATTATTATATGATTATAATCATTGTTAGAGAAAGAGAAAGGAAACAAAAGCGAGAAGGGACTGTGTATAAGGGACGAGGGGGTGGGGATAGGGGGACGAGGGGGCAAGGGGACTAGGGGGGGGCGGATCTGAAGACACCGAGACAGAGAGAAAGAAGTTAATGGAGAAATAATCAACGTTTCTGATATGAGGATAGTGGGGTGGGAGGTAGAGGGGGGAGTGGGGGAGAGGGGTAGAAAGAGGAAAGTGATGAGAGAAAAAGAGGTAGGGGCGAAGAGGGGAGAGGCAACTTGTATTGGGAGTGGTAGGATATAGAAGAAAGGTGGGGGAAGTGGTAGGAGAGAAGGGGAAGGGGAGAGAAGGCGAGGGTAGCTACAGGAGGAAGGGAAAGGGGGTAGAGGGGGAGGGGGAAGACATCCACCAATTTCCTCCTCTTTGTCTTTCTTTACTTATTTCCCCGCTTCCTTCTGGTCAACCTTTAACCCCTCTCCCTTTTCCTTCTTTCTCTTTCCCTCGTTTTTTCTATTTTCTTAACTCTATTATCAACCTTTTTTTATGTGATTCCTTTCTTCTCGCTCTCTCTTCTCAGTTCCACGTACTCTCTCTCTCTATCTCTCTCTCTCTCTCTCTCTCTCTCTCTCTCTCTCTCTCTCTCTCTCTCCCTCCCCCTCCTTCCCTCCCTCTTTCCTTCATAATGCCTTGTCTCATTCTCTTCCTCCTTTTTCTCGCACTTTCCCTCCATCTCCCCCGTCTTTTCTCTCTATTTTCCTCCCTAATTTCCTCCCACGTTTTTACCCTTACCTCTGCCCCTTCATCCCTCTCTCTTTGCCCTCACTCCCTCTTCTCTCCTCCCCTTCTCTTTCTCTTTCTCTTCCTCTTCCCTCCTTTTCTTCACCTCGTTCCCATCATCCTATCCTCCCCTCCTCCCCATCCCCCCTCCCTTGGTTATAATCCCCACACGAAAAAAAATAATAACAATAATGAATAACAAGCAAGTACCTAGAGGCCTAATGTGACGAATGATGATAATCGCATTAATGGGATTGATAATCACAGGAATGACAAGGATTTAGAAGGACTCGGAGGGTGGGGATGCTGGAAGGGCGGGGAGGGGGGGGGGGGGTTGTAGCTCTCTGGGTTGGTATGTTGAGAGATATGAATAGATGGATGGAGTGGTGAAGGATGGATGGATGGATGGAGGGTGATAGAGAGGGAAATAGAGAAAGAGATAAAGAGAAATAGATGTATAAAGTCAAAGTGAGAGAAGAGATGGACAGAGAGAAAGATAATGATGGAGGAAATAGAGAGAAAGAGAGAGAGAGAAGTAGATGGGTAGAGAGAAAGTGATAGAAAGAGATGGACAAAGAGAGAGAGAGAGAGAGAGAGGTAGATAGGTAGAGATAAAGTGATAGAAAGAAATGGACAAAGAGAGAGAGAGAGAGAGAGAAGTAGATAGGTAGAGAGAAAGTGATAGAAAGAGATGGACAAAGAGACAGGGATGAGTGGAGAGAGAGATGGAGAGATAGATAAATAGTGAGAGAGGGAAATAAAGAGAAATATTGAGAGATAAAGAGAGAGAGATTGATGGATACATGGATGAATAGGGAGATGAATACATACATAAATACTGGTAGAAAGATGAAAGTTTTTTTGTTGTGTGCGTACGCGTGAGTGTGTGAGTATCAGTTTTAAATGCAGATATAGATAGATTGATAGATCAATGATATAGATACGTACAAAGATGTGTATATTTGTTTCATGTTTTGAATGATTCCTGTTCCTATTTTCTCTCCTTTTTAGTGCTTGCGGTGGGGAGCTTTTAAAAGGCCATATGCATATTCATTATGTATCTATAGCTATATGTATTTTTATCCTTCTGCAATTGCCCGTGCATTTGACTTTTGCAATATATATGTATCTATATTTTCCAATCAACATCCGTTTTACCTGTAACCAAGCACTAAATGACGGCTTGTGTGGTCATCAACCCATCCATTTAACTATCCCTTGATCTTTGCTTTACTATTCTTGTCTCCATTAGGGGCCATAATTGCCATCTATCCCTTTCATTGATGCGTTATTCGTCCATCCGTGTGTCATCCACTTATCCACGATAGGTGGATGACACTATTTCCTCTATCTATCCACCTCCCAAGCCATTCGTCCTTCTCGCCACCCGTTAATCCATCCCTCTCCCCATTCACCTATCTGTCTGCTTATTAATCTATCCAGCCACCTGCCTATCCTACCGGTTCATTTATCCATGCACCCATCCCTTACTCAATGGATAGTCCTTTTACTCAACCATCCATCCACCCACCAAGGGGAGGAAGGGGAGGAGAGAGGGGGGAGGGGGAGGGAGAGAGGAAGGAAGGGATACAGGTACGCTACTAGAAGGGGAGGGAGGGGGGGTGAGGGAGGAAGGGTTGTAGGAGAAGGGAAGAAAGGGAGGGAGAGAGAGAGGGAAAAGGGGTAGGATGTGAGGAAGGAGGAGAGAGAGAGGGAGAAGAGAGGAAAATGATAGATAAGAGTGGGGAAGAGAAGGGGAAGAAGGGAGTAACGGAGAAAGGGAGTGAGAGAGGGACCGAGGGCCAGGTAATCAGCGAGCGAGGGGAGAAAAAGAGGGTAGAAAATGCTCGGCGATAAGAAGGA
>BOPN01000679.1:192214-197214 GCA_017312705.2 Penaeus japonicus | reverse complement strand
GAGAGAGGGAGAGAGAAAATTAATGAATTAATTAGTGGAGAGAGAGAGAGAGAGAACAATAGAGAGAGGGAAGGATAGAGAGAAAGAAAAAAAGACAGAGAGAGAGAGAATGAATGTTAAAGAGCGAGAAAGAGAGTTGAGTTTAAGAGAGAAAGAAAGAAGGAGAGACATAAAGCAAGAGAAAAGTGGAGAAGAGAGTGAGTAAAAGTAAGCAAGATAGAAAACAAGAGAACACAGCAGCAGAAGAGTAAAGAACGGAGATCGCCCAGTACATACTAAAAGAAATGATAAATAGATAAATAGAAAAGAATAAAACAAAACAGCTAAGGTAAATCGCAAACAACAGCTAGAACGAGAAAGGAATGATGAAGATAAATCGTGAAAAGAAAGGACTTCGAAAAAAAGAGAAAGAAAGAATTACCAAGAAAGAGTCAGAGATAGGAAAGCAACAAAAAAAAATGAGAGAGAAAGGAGTGAGAAAAGAGAATATAGAGTGGATATGTGGAGAGAGAGAAAGACGAAGAGAGAGAGAGAAAGAGAAAGATAGAGAGAGAAAAAAAAAGAGATAGAGGAAGCGAGAGAGAGATATAGAGGAAGAGAGAGAGAAAGCGAGAGAGAGAGAGAGAGAGAGAGAGAGAGAGAGAGAGAGAGAGAGAGAGAGAGAGAGAGAGAGAGAGAGAGAGAGAGAGAGAGAGAGAGAGAGAGAGAGAGAGAGAGAGAGAGAGAGAGAGAGAGAGAGAGAGAGAGAGGCATCGCGAGGCACCCAGCAGCTTCGACAGCACTAAATCTCCCGGAGTTGGTTCGGGCGGGCACTAAGGTCTCCCCAGGGGGTGTTGGGGAGCTTACCTTGGGGAGGAATGTGTTTGTGTGTTTGATCGGGGGAAACGAGGGAGGGGGCCCGGTTGGACCGAATTCAGGATGGGGAGAGAGAGAGAGAGAGGAGAGGAGGAGGAGGAGGAGGAGGAAAAGAGAGAGTGAGAGAGAAAGAGTAAAAGGGATAGAGAGGGAGGGGGGAATGGAGGGAGAAAGAAAGAGAGAGAAAGAGAGGGTAAGAGAGAGAAAGAGAGGGAGAGACAGGAGGAATAGAGAATTAAAGTATGAGAGGGAGAAAGAGGTGTTGGATGATAGAAAAAGACGGAGAGAGAGAGAGAGAGAGAGAGAGAGAGAGAGAGAGA
This sequence comes from Penaeus japonicus, assembly GCA_017312705.2. NCBI lineage: Eukaryota > Metazoa > Arthropoda > Malacostraca > Decapoda > Penaeidae > Penaeus > Penaeus japonicus. Next base: position 196,039 of record BOPN01000679.1, on the reverse strand, counting down.
GAGAGAGAGAGAGAGAGAGAGAGAAAGGAAGAGAATAAGTAAACAGCAAAGAAAGAAATGTATCTCTTCCTCCTTGTTATTTATTTACAACTTGTATGAAGAGCGAAGCGTCTTAAGAAGTTTATTTCCTCTATTTTTGTTTATCACTTTTACCTTATCTAATTTTTTTTTCTGTTTATTCATGTTCCAAAAAAATGTAATATCTTAGACCTGTACAAATATATGATAATAATAACAATAAATAGCTAAAATTAATAAATCGATAAAAAATAAGATAGACGAATTAAACTCCTTGTTACAGTTCTTCACCTTCGCATTCATAATCTCTTGATTACTACACTTTGTTTGCCTTCGAGTAAAGTTTTATACCTTTTACATATTACATCATCTTCCCTGGCCTTCCTCTCTCACTCAGAACCGGAATTGAAGCGACTTTTCATAATTTATTCAGACTGGATTTAAAAGGATTAAGGAAACGATGTTGATGATATGACTTTCTTTTTTTTTCTTGCTCCTCTTCTCCTTTCCTTAAGCAACTCTTTGACCTCCCCCCCCCCTCATATACAAGTCCTCTCCCTTTATCCCCCTCCCCTTTGTCCATAAACACGTCCTACCCTCCCCCCTATCCCCTACCCCCCTCCCCTCTCATAAGTACCACCTGACCAACAACTTCACTTCCTTAACCACCTTATAAACAATTTTACACTTCTTTAACCTTCCCCTACCGCTTCCCTCCCTACCCCACCCCCCTTAAAACACCCTCCAACTCTACCCCCTATCTCTCTTAACCCCCCCCCCAAAAAAAAAAAAAAAAAAAAAAAAGTCAACCAGTCAACCACCTAAACAAAGAGCCAAGTCAAGGCACGACGCTCTCTCCCCTCGTTCTTCTCCCACTCGTCCCCTCACGTCGAGGAAATGGTGTAAATGAACGCAACGCACCCGACACCCCCTCCCCCCCACACACACACGGGATCTTGCTTTTCAACTCGTGTTACGGCTTGCGTTCGCTTGGTGTCTTCTGCCGTTTGCTTGGCGCACGCATACGTGTTTCTGTTTGGTTTAAGCTCGCTGGCGTTTGCTTGCGTTCGCTTGCGTCCGTCCGCTTGCGTCTTCTGCCGTTTGCTTGGCGCACGCACATGTGATTCTGTTTGGTTTAAGCTCGTTGATGTTTGCTTGCGTTCGCTTCGTGTCTTCTGCCGTTTGCTTGGCGCACGCACACGTGTTTCTGTTTGGTTTAAGGTCGTTGACGTTTGCTTGCGTTCGCTTCGTGTTCGCTGACCCGAGTATTTATTTGTTCTTCACTTGTCCAGGGAAAATGAAGGAGAAAAAACGCTGACTTTGCTTATTCTTCCTTTTATCAATTGGTTTATTGATGTATGTCTCCATGCATCTATTTATTTACCCATTCTGTATCATTTTTTCGTAGCGAACCAGACACAGACAAATGACACGTGGGGAGTACTTGTGCCGGAACACGGGCGTGGGAGGGAGAAGGATACGTATAAGGCACCGGAGGGAAGGAACGAAGGAACTCACGCTGCGTGGAGGAGGTCCTTCAGAAATTGAGAAAGAGTGGGTGGGGGGGAGGTGGAGAGAAGGAGAGGGAGAGAGGGGGGAGGGAGGGAGAGGGAGACAGAGAGAAAAGAGAGAGAGAGAGAGAGAGAGAGAGAGAGAGAAAAAAAGAGAGAGATAGTGAGGGAGAGAGAGAAAGAAACGAACAGATAAGAGGAAACCCAAAGGTAGAAGATAAAAAATAGCTACAAGCCTACATAACAAAATAAGAAATCAGATTAAAAAAATATATATATATATATGAAACAGACAAGAGAAAATAACCCAAAAGAATCATAGAAGAGAAATTAATGACCGAAAAGGAGAAAATAATTAAGGGAGGCGAGGATCCAGCAGCGGGCGCCAAGAGAGACGGAGAGGAAGAGGGAGCAAAGAGAGACGGAGAGGAAGAGGGAGCAAAGAGAGACTGAGAGGAAGAGGGAGCAAAGAGAGACGGAGAGGAAGAGGGAGCAAAGAGAGACGGAGAGGAAGAGGGAGCAAAGAGAGACGGAGAGGAAGAGGGAGCAAAGAGAGACGGAGAGGAAGAGGGAGGAAAGAGAGACGGAGAGGAAGAGGGAGCAAAGAGAGACGGAGAGGAAGAGGGAGCAAAGAGAGACGGAGAGGAAGAGGGAGCAAAGACACAGAGACGGATAACGGAGGCGACATCACACGGAACATCACATTTCACCACCGCACGTCATCGGTACAGCGTGTGTGTGTGTATGTGTGTGTGTGTGTGTACGTGTGTGTGTGTGTGTGTGTGTGTGTGTGTGTGTGTGTGTACAAACTTATATGTATGTATACACATCCCCGTAAACATATAGTACAGTCTAGATTTTAGTACAACCGGATCTGATGCGGATACTTTTACTTCACTTTGGTCGTGTTATTTCTTTATTTTCATATATCTATCTAATAGTTCCTAGAGAGAGAGGGAGAGAGAGAGAGAGAGAGAGAGAGAGAGAGAGAGAGAGAGAGCATGGGAAAATAAAGGGGGGGAGGGGGAGGAAATAGAAGGAGAAAGAGAGAGGGGATGGAAAAGGAAAGAAAGAGGGGGACGGGAAGGATATTGTTGGAGAAGGAGAAAGGGAGAGAGAGACAGACAGACAGAGATAGAGACAAGGAGAAAGGTGGAAAGTATGGGAAAGGAAGAGAAAGAGGGGAAGGATAAAGGAAATGGAAGGAGAAAGAGAGAGAGAGAGAGAGAAAGAGAGAGAAGGGAGGAAGGAAAGAAAAAAAGAAAATAGCTCCCTCCCCACCTACACCCCCATCCACCCAGACCCTTCCCCAGTCGTAAATCCCGTGATCCATTTCTCTGTTAGTATGTTATTTAGTACAAACGCATGTTTTACAAGCCGGATAGTTAGGGCGTCTTTTAATGTAAACAGCTGTCATTTCTCCCTCTTTCGGCTCACTCTCTCTATCTCTATCCATCTATTTGTCTGTCTGTCTATCTCACTTTCTCCCTATATCTCTCTCTCCCTCTCTCTCACTTTCTCCCTATATCTCTCTCTCCCTCTCTCTCACTTTCTCCCTATATCTCTCTCTCCCTCTATCTCACTTTCTCCCTATATCTCTCTCTCCCTCTATCTCACTTTCTCCCTATATATCTCTCTCCCTCTCTCTCTTTCTCTCTCCTGCCTCCTCCCCGCTACTTCCTCTTTCCTTCTTCTTTCCTCCTCCCTTCACTTCCCAACCTCCCTTCCTCTCCTTAGATATCATCCCCCATCTTTCTCCTCCCCTCTTCTTCTCTCCCTTCCCTTCTTCCTCCTCTCCCTCCCTCCCTCCCTCCCTCCTTCCCTCTCTCCCTCCCCTTCCGCTTCCTCCCTCAAACCGACCGCACGAGAGTACCTTTAGCGGTGCGGAACTGAGGGAGAAGGAGGAGGAGGAGGAGGGGGAGGGGGAGGGGAAGGGGAGAAAAGGGGGGGTGGGGCGTCGTGACATGAGGGCGTTTGCGGGGAGATTGATCGAGGGTCTGTCGGGAGGATCGTAAATTAGGCTTCATTATCGCGTGCGAAATGAGCAGGTATTAAACGGGGGGTGTGAAGAGGCAGGGTCGGCCGGGATAGTTAAAAGGCCGTATAAGGAGGGAGGGAGGTAGGAGGGAGGTAGGGAGGAAGGTGGGAGGGAGGGAGGGAGGGAGGGAAGGAGGAAGGTGGGAGGGAGGGAGGTAGGAGGGAGGGAAGGAGGAAGGTGGGAGGAAGGGTCGGGAAGGTTGGGAAGGAAGGAGGGGAAAAGGGACGTTTGAGGGGGATGTGTAGGTCGGAACGAGGT
>BOPN01000679.1:184714-189714 GCA_017312705.2 Penaeus japonicus | reverse complement strand
ATACATGTGCATGGATTCAGTATGACAGTGATTTAGCAACTGCAGAGGGAGAGAATGAGAGTATGTGAGGAATTGAGGGAGAGAAAGAGAGAGAGTGAAGGAAGAGATAAAAGAGAAAGTGAGGAAAATTGAGTTGAGATAGAGAGAGAGAGAAAGGGAGAGAGAGAGAGCAAGCGCCAGCCTTCCCCATTAAGAGAGTGGCCAGTAACTTAAGGGGATTCAGCATCAACTTCTTGGAAGCCAAAGTTTTCTTGCATTAAAACTTTCCCTCCCCCTCCCCCTCCCCCATTCCCGCCGGCCCTCTCCACCAGTGTGTAAACAGCCTAATGGCCTAGGCAAGAGGACCACAAACAGCTTGTTAACATGGCCACAAGTATGACAGGGCGTTTGGAGATGTTGACGCGGAGGGGGGGGGGGGTAGGGGAGGTGGGTGGGATGGGAGAGAGGGGAGAGGAATGGAGGGATGGGAAGGAGAGAGATGGAGGAGGAGGAGGAGGGGTGAGGTAGGAAACGGGGGCGTGGAAGGGATGAGGAAGGGGAAGGGAGAGGGATGGGTGAGAAGGGCGTGGAAAGGACAAGGATGGGGTGTGGTGAGGGAGAAGGTTGGGGGAGGGAGGGAGGGAGGTAACGAAGGAAACAGGGATGGAAGTGAGAGCGAGGGCGGTAAGGAAGGTCACTAACCTTGGTTTTATTTTTTTGAATAGTTCTTTTATTTCCCTTTTTTTCTTTTCTTTCCTTTTTTATGTTTCGTTGTAGGTTGATAGACAGACGGACGTACAGACAGACATGCAGGCTGATGACGGATAGTCAGATAGATAAATAGATACATAGACAAGTAGGCTAACTAATAAAAAGACAATAATAGGGTGAAAAGAGAGAGAGAGAGAGAGAGAGAGAGAGAGAGAGAGAGAGAGAAAGCAAGAAAGAGAAGCAAAAATGAACACAGCCAGATAAATAATTAGACGGCGATGAAACGAGAGAAAGACAGCCCTATAATGAGCTTAGATGGAAGAGAGAGGGAGGCGAGAGCTCATAGGCTCAAAAGCAAATAGGTCTTTAGTGAGTCATTCTGTCCCTCCCCCCCCCCCCCACAAATATGCAAATGAGCGATAACACGTGTGAAGCGGCCAAGTCACCCTTTTATTTCGCCCTTTTTAATCGCATGGTTTATTGACTTTTAATTCTTATATTGACTTTTCATTTTAATAGTTACGTTTTTTCTGCTGATTCTTTTCAGTTTTTTTTCTCTCTCTCTTTTTTTAAACGTTTACCTTATTTGTAATGTGTAAAATGTGTTTTTGGTGGTTATTTTGTCTTCTGATGCGAAGAAAATATATCATGAAATTGAAAATGAAAATAGATGAATAGATGTTTAAATGTAACTAATTGGAGATAAAGCACAAAAAGAAAGAAGAGGTGAAAAGGGGAAAAAATAGGAAAAAGGAAAAGAAGGAAGAGGGGGGGATGATCGGGAGAAATATAACAAAAGAGGGTAAGAGGTAGATAGGAGAGGAAGGGAAAAATATGAAAAAGATAGGGGAAAGGGGAAAGGGAGAGGAAAGTGGGGGGAGAAAAAAGAAATAGAAAAAATGGGAAAAGAAGAAAAATAAAAAGGGGGAAAGGAAGAGAGGAAAAGGGGGAAAGCAAGAGAAATAGAAGGGGAAGGTCAAGAGAGAAATGAATAAATAAATAAATAGGAGAGCTGGATAAAAAAAAAGAAAAAAAAAACAGATAGAATATTCCGTAAAAGAAGAACAAAGAAAAGAGCAAAGAAGGAAGAAAAAGAGTAATAGAAATAAATGATAAAAACTAAATCAAAAGAAAAAAAACAAAACAAAAAAACACGAAGTTCCACGCCCTCTCCTAAAAGACCGAAAGTCTTGTTCGCTCGTTCGCTCGTTCGCTCGTTACGCCGTCGTCAACCGTCCAGTGGGGTTTGACGTAAGAGCTTTTTTGGGATTTTTGTCATTGGGGGTTAGGGTGGGGGTTGGGGGGAGGGACGGATGGATGGGGGTTGCGTGGAGGGTGGGTGGAGGATGGAGGGTTTAGGGCTTGGGGAAGGGGAAGGGGGGTCAGGATGGGGGGGTGGGGATTAGGCAAAAGGGGGAGGAGGTGAGTGGGGTTGGAGGAATGGACGTGTGGGTTCTTATATGTTGATGGGCGGAAGTTGTGGGGCAGTTTGATGGGTGGAAGTTGAAGGAGCGGTGGATATGTGGGTACTTATACAAGTGGACATTCTTATACGGTGAATCATTATGAACTAAAGGGTTGGATGAGATGTTCCCTAAGAGAGGGTGAGAGAGAGAAAAAAATACTAGATAAGTGAAAGAGAAATAGGCACAAACTCGAAAGGAGGAAGAAATAGAGGTTGAATAAGGAAGGAGAAACATTCAAACAAACAAAAGGAAGATAGAGTTAGAGACAGAATACTGTGAGAAAAGAAAATCCCCCAAAAAACTCAATAGGTTGTCTTGTCTTGTGTATTATTTTTCCCCCTTTTTCCCCTTTTCGACAGACTTGGCATCGATGGCCTAAGGCGACGAACCCTCCCCTCAACCTCGTCGCATTTTGACAACTTGGCAGGAAGCGAGAGAAAGAGAGAGAGAGAGAGAGAGAAAGGAAGAGCGACAGATCTGACGAGCGCTGTGCAAAGGAGAGTCCCCCGGTTATAGGTATGTATATAGCGTGTGATCTGTTGAGGTCTTTTATATTTTGAGTTTCTGTGGACGTGGCTGTCTTTGTATTTGTTTTGTGTCCGTTAGATTTGTTTTTTTATCCGGCTTGTATGTATTTATTGTTTGTGTGCGTGTCTGAACGTGTGTTTGTGTGTGTCAGTGTATATATCCGTGTATTTCCACGTTCATTGCTGTGTGATTCCGTCTTTGTATGTGTTTATCCATGTATGTATCGGTGTGTTTTATTTTCATTACGGATATGTGTATATGTATGACTATTATCCATGTATCCATGATTTTATATTCAGATATGTGTTAATCCATCCTTATATGTACTTCTATATTTGCATTCATGTATCTATCCATCAGTACAGTGTATGTGTGTATTCATGTATGTACACGATGCACTTGCAATCTCTCGCACGCAAACTTAATAGAACATTACCCCCCCCCCCCAAACCTCCACCCCCAACCTCAGCACCAGCCCCCCAGCCCCACACGCACACACACGCACACTTCCTCACACACTATGCGAATCGTTCCCTCGATGTTCCAGTGTTGCGTTATTGTCTCCTGCACAAACCTAGCGACAATGGCTGTTCTCACGACCTCTCCTCCTCCCCAAGGCCTCTATGACAGGTGAAATATCACGGTCATACGCGCATTGTGTGTGTGTGTGTGTGTGTGTGTGTGTGTGTGTGTGTGTGTGTGTGTGTGTGTGTGTGTGTGTGTGTGTGTGTGTGTGCGTGCGTGTGTGTGCGTGCGTGTGTGTATCTGTGTGTGTGTCAGTGTACGTGCGTGCGTGTGTGTTTTGCGAGTGGTATGTGAAAGACGTATGGAAGCGCTCTCGACATCAGCTCTATCTTCCCTAACCCCTGTAAGTGGCTAGAAGGGGAAAGGGGAAGGGGAAGGAGGGGGGATGTAGCGCTCGGGGTTTCGCCATGACACCATCCAAGTGATAGTGATGGCACAGTCTTCGTCATCATCAACGGCACCATCACCATCACCGCTTGACCATAACAGTCTGGCTCCACCATCGCCGCCATGTTAACTTCCAGCGGACATTTCCAACGCGCAGAAAAATGTCATGATTTAAGCTCTCTGGCGGTTATTGTTCTCCTCGCTTGTGGCTCATGCTTTTTGCAGGTTTTCTTTTTGCACTCAACGGAAGCAATTGCAAGAGAAATGTATCCTGAACGTCGAGAACCCCTCTCCCATTCTCCCTCACTCTTCTCTCTCTCCCTCTCTCTCTCTCTCTCTCTCTCTCTCTCTCTCTCTCTCTCTCTCTCTCTCTCTCTCTCAGTGAATGTGTGTGTGAGTGTTTGTGTGCGCCTGTCTTCTTGTCTCCCTAGATCTCTCTATCCATCTATCTCTCTCACTTTCTTCTTTCTTTCTATCCCTCTATTATTTTCTTTTTTTTTATCTATGCATCTGTCTCCTGGTCTCTCTCTCCCTCTCCCTCAGACTCACCCCAGCTCAATCTTCCTCTCGGTCTCCCTTTCTCTCCCTTTCTCTTTCTCCATCTCTCTCTCTCTCCCCTCTCCCTCCCTTCATCTCCCTCTCTCTCCCTCCCCTTCCACCTGCCATTCCTACTCCCCGCTGTACACACAGGAAGGAAGGAGAGAGATCCCACCCGAAGCAAACTTATTGACCAGCGCCCATATCAGGTTCTATTCGCAATACGTTCTTTTCTGCCGCTGAATGGTCGTTGTGGCTGTCAGCTCCAAGTCTGGCGCTGACGGTCGCTTGGCTTGCGGTGCCTGTTGCAACGGCTGTCATCTTTGCAGTTGTAATTCTGGGATTTTTTTTTTTTTTTTTTCATTTTCGGTTAATTAGTTATTTTGTTTTTGTCTTTTTTTTGTGTCATCGGTTTATTTAGATTTATTTGATTATTAATTTTATTTATCTTTTTCTTAGGAGTTACGGCATTGGTTTATTAGTTTCGTTTATTTGCAATGTCTCGATTTGCGTCTGCGATACCAGGGATAGGAACGCGTGTTATTTCCGGGTCGTGTGTGGTCCTTTTCTCTCAATTTATTTATAAATAAGTTTGCCTTTCTTATGCCCTATCTGTCTTTCTTCCTTTCTGTTTTTATCTTTTTTTTCTATATATCTATATCTTTGTCTTTTCTGTCTGTCTGTCTGTCTGCCTTCTCTCTCTCTTTCTCTTTTTCTTTCTCTCTCTCTTTCTTTCTCTCTCTTCCCCCCTTTATCCATTTATCTGTCTTTTCTGTCTGTCTGCCTGCCTTCTCTCTCTTTCTCTCCCTCTCTCTTTCTTTCTCATGAAACCTTAATATCTTTCATCATGATTGTAATGATATTATA
>BOPN01000679.1:177214-179714 GCA_017312705.2 Penaeus japonicus | reverse complement strand
TCCTTCCCCAGCTCCACCTCCTCCAGCTCATCTTCCTCCACCTCCTTCTTCTTCTCTTCCTCCTCCCCCTCCTCATTCTACTCCTCCTCCTCCTCTTCATCTAGCTTCTCCACCGCCACCACCACCACCACCACCTCATCCTCTTCCTCCTTCACCTCCACCTCATCCTCTTCCCCCACCTCCTCCTCCACTTCTTCCACCTCCTCCCCCTCCTCCTCCACCTACTCCCCCAACTTCTCCACCCCCTCCTCCTCCACCACCACTCCCCCCCTCCCCCCCTTCCCCCCAATACCCCTCCTCTTCCCTCCTCAGGCTAAATACATTCATTTAGAAAAATGATTACAGCATAAAAAGGCGGAAAATATGCATGGATTCTCTTTAGATTGGTTTGGCGTAAAGAAAAAAAAGGGAAATTTTTTATTAACACTTCATTTTCGTTGCTAAGCGGAAGTGATGATCATCAGTAAGGTGATTTAATGAACGAAATTGAGGTGTGGTACCAGAGGGTACGGAGTGGGAGGGAGGGGGGCGTGGGAAAGGGGGATAATGAGGAAGGACGGGGAGGTTGGGGGGGAGGGGGGTAAGGGGAGGAGGGAAGGGTGTTATGATGAGAGTGGGGTAGTTGGGGAGGAAAGGAGGAGGGGGGAAGGGAGAGTAAAGGGAGATGAGGGAAAGGGAGGATGAGAAGATGATTATGAGTACAAGATGGGTAGGGGGGGAGATTTTATATAGTGCTCCCTACTTCTTCCCCCAGCCCCTCCCCCTCCCCCTCCTTCACACTTGTATGTCTGGTAATGGCATCTCCACGTCGCTCTCTACAGTGCCAGTGTCGAAAAATACAATGATGTTTGTATCTCATCCTCTTTTTGTTAACATATATTGTCCTCAGCCGCTGTGGGTTTAAATCAGTTATATTACCTTTTTATGAGCCTTATACTCTCTTTCTCTCTCTCTTTCTCTCTCTCTCTCTTTCTCTCTCTCTCTCTCTCTCTCTCTCTCTCTCTCTCTCTCTCTCTCTCTCTCTCTCTCTCTCTCTCTCTCTAACTCACACAAAAATAGGATTGTAATACCAGACAAAGGATATACAACCACAGCGATCACAGAGCACAATGATCACTATGACAAAAGCAGGAAGCGAAATCAGGTGTCAGTGGTATCGATGCCAGATATCGATCCTGGTCTGTCTGCGTGTTGGAAACATCCCGGTTATATGAGAGGGTAACTCTCTCATCAGGAGTTCCTTGCAACGAATACGCAGGGACGTTCCCTAGAATGGGAAGGTGTGGTAATCAGAGGCTCAACGTAACTTGGAGACCGTTGTGAGTAAAGCGATTGTCTGTCAAAGATTATGTGACCAGACTTCAGATATGGATACCTGATACCTTAATTAATAAAATATTGCCACATATTGAAAGGAAAAACTCGCGACGTTTCGAACTTTCTTTGAAAGTTCGAAACGTCGCGAGTTTTTCCTTTCAATTTTTGGGTGTTTAATTAATTCTGTTATGTGCACGTTACTGTGTTTGTGTTTTTTGTGATTCACCTGATACCTTTTCACGAAAGGGTATTTCAATGTAATATATGTACATTGATGTATTTGACATCGTATAAATACATACAGCATACACTCCCCCCCCCTCTCTCTCTCTCTCTCTCTCTCTCTCTCTCTCTCTCTCTCTCTCTCTCTCTCTCTCATTCTTTATTTATTTCAGATCCCTGAAAGATGGGTAAAGGGGGAGAAAGTGAGACAGGTCCATTTTTGATTTATGAGTTGCTCATTTTGCCATGTTCTGGAGACGGATGTGATGTGCTAATGCGCAATATGTGTGTGCAGAAAAGCCTTATACCAGGTATTCCTTTTTTGATTATCTTTTCTTTTTTATTTGATTGGTTGTGTTTTTGAGATTTGTTTTATGGTTATTGTTTTTTTCAGTCCTTCGTTTATTTTACTCAGTATTTTTTGTTTTTTATATAATTCTTTTTCTTCACTTTGTTCTCCCTTTATCTTTCTGACGTTGTAGGGGGAGACTTCTTCTCGTCTTCTCTTTTTTCTTTTCTTTTCACCTTTGCCCCTCGCTTCTTCTCTCCTTCGTTCTCTTCTCTTCTCACGAATTTTTTTTATCCTTCGTTTCCCCTTTTCTTCTTCCTCTTTCCTCTTTTCTCCTCCCTCCTTCTCTCTCCCTCTGCCGCCCCCTTTTCCATCCCTACCTTTTCTCTTCCTTCCTTGCTTCTCTCCTCCCCTTTTCCACCTCCTTCTCCTCTCCTTCTATCCCCCTTCCACCTCCCACTTCACTTTCCCCCTTTCCACATCCCTTTCCTTCTCTTCCTTCATCTTCTCCGCTCTCCCCTACCCTTCACGCGCTACTCCCCCCCCCTCCACCTCCCTCTTTTCCTCTCCCCACCTCCCTCTGTCTTTCTCCTCCCCCATTTCCTTTTCATCTCCATTTTCTCCTCTCCCCCGCCTCTCTCTTCACTCCACCTCCCTCCCCCTCTCTCCCTC
>BOPN01000679.1:159714-172214 GCA_017312705.2 Penaeus japonicus | reverse complement strand
GAGAGATACTTTCAAGGTATTATTTGTACATTAACGCAGTTTCAGATTAGATATAAAAGCAATTATAAAATAGATGATTACAAACATCTGAATGTACAATGACACGCCGTTATGTGATCTCAGTGACTGTCTCTTTATATCCCTTTGCAGGTTGACGGGTAAATTCGTCCGAGCCCCTCGAAGTGACCTAGTATATCCTAATTGGAATTCGCCTTAAAATTCTTTTGTCCTCATATAGGATTGTTCTCAGATTCAAACGGATTTAGCTTAGACCTCCTTCAGAAAGGTCATTCTCATCTCTCGACTCCTCCCTCGAGGATGGAGGGTCTCAGTACTCTCTGCCCTTCGGGAAACTGGAAGGTTGTGTCTAGAACCTTAGTGACCTTATTTCGTATACTGTGTAGTGTCAAGTGTTTCCCTTAGTGTTCTCGATATATCTATAATTCATATTTTTTTAGCTTGCTGTAAGTTTAGTTTCTTCTATTGGGTATCTTTTGTGTCCTCATTTTTGCATATGATGTTATGTATATTTTGAGTTATGATATATTGTAATGGTATTAGCTGCTTGTTTGACACCATCCTTTATTGCTTATGTGGTATAAGAGTAATCTGATACCAACACATAATTGGTGGCAGTGGTGGGATACGAACCTCATGTGTTAAAAAATAGAGATTGCGCAATCACTCGCCACATACTTAGCATCATATACCACCGCAAATATCTATTTTCTTTATCTTTCACAGTAACATCGCACCAAGTTATAAGATCCCACATTCGATCGAAAACTGCTACAAGGACGTATTGTTTGGAGCTGGGATTGAATCTCCCGTTTCCATTCTTATACTACCGTCATATTGGCGACATTACCATATTACCTCTAGATATAAGTGGTGCTAGCAGTAAAATCGAAGATACCACGCTGACATGAGTGATTACCAAGAAGATAGAAGGTCGTTTCTATTATATATACATACATATATATATATATATATATATAGAGAGAGAGAGAGAGAGAGAGAGAGAGAGAGAGAGAGAGAGAGAGAGAGAGAGAGAGAGAGAGAGAAAGAAAAAAAAGAGAAACAGAGAGAGAGAGAGAGAAACAGAGAGAGAGAGAGAGAGAGACAGAGAGAGAGAGAGAGAGAGAGAGAGAAAGAGAGAGAGAGAGAGAGAGAGAGAGAGAGAGAGAGAGAGAGAGAGAGAGAGAGAGAGAGAGAAAGAGAGAGAGAGAGAGAGAGAGAGAGAGAGAGAGAGAGAAAGAAAAAAAATAGAAACAGAGTGAGAGAGAGAGAAACAGAGAGAGAAACCAGTGTGTGTGTGCGTGTGTGTCAGAGAGAGAGACAGAGAGAAACAGAGAGAGAGAGAGAGAGAGAGAAAGAGAGAGAGAGAGAGAGAGAGAGAGAGAGGGGGGGGGGGTACCTGTTACTACCGCACCTGCCGAAAGGGTCGGCAAAGCGTACCGCCATTATTCATGCAACTTTGATTCGCGTTTATGAAAGATTATTATCAGCTTGGAGGAGTTATGTGCAAGTTGCCAAGAGTTGCAATTTGCAGCATTATCGTTATTTGGATAAGGAATGGAGGGTTGGGTTTCCCGTGGAGGGTTCAAGAAAAACTGTTGTGTGCAAATAGTGGAATAGATTACATACTATATGATATGCGTGTTGATATGGGTATAGTGTGTGTGTGTGTATATGTGTGTGTGTGTGTGTACACATATACATACATATATACATACACACATACACACACATACACACATATACATATACCTATACCTATACCTATAAATGTACATACACACATACACATACACATATACATATACATATACATATGCATATACATAAACACACACACACACACACACACACACACACATACACACACATACACAGACACATATACATATACATAAACACACACACACACACGTATGCATGCATGTATGCTTCCAAGTGCATGTGGGAGCGGGCGCGAGGCGAGCGAGCTTCAGTCGCCCTCATCCAGTTCCTCGTAAATAGAAGAAAAGTGTCGCGAGCGAGGCGGGCGCGGAGGAGCGGAGGGCGGCTGCCAGAGGGGAGTCATGACGAACGGGCGTATTTGATTTATTATCGCATCATCTATTATTGTCAGGGAATGGGGAATGTATGCATTCAGGCTCATGTCCATTTATTTGCAGGTGTGTCCGGTGTCTGGCAGCCGTGGTGAGGAAGGAGAGACGTGTCGGACAAACATCTAGACAGACAGGTGTGCGAGGAAGAGAGAGAGAGACCTAGTCTTCCGGGCAGCGGGAACTGATCAGCTTCAAGACAATCGCTTTTTCTCGCTCCTTACAGAATATTTCATTTGCCTTTTTTCCGTTCCCCTTTTTCTCTGGACGGAGGGCGCCTTTGGAAAGATTATAGTTTCCCCCGAATTCTAGCTTTACGAGGCGCGTCCACTTGCCCTTTTGGGAGAGACAGTGATGCTTCTGCAGCCACGCGCAGAGCTGGAGGAAATCGGATTGCTCAAGACATGTCTCCCGTTGTGACTGACATCTGCTTAAATCGAGGACGCCGCCAAGCGCCGGGACAAAATGGGCACCTGTAATCTCTGCGTCGTTGCCACAGGACAGGCGAGAGTGTGTTTGAACAGGCACTGTGGCACGACGAGTAACCATGTCTGAGCGGGAACGCGAGCGCCCAGCCGTCGGCCGCAGGGGTGTCCAGAGCGTCCTCGATGGCGGACGGGGGCCGTGCGACCGTGGGGCGAGTGCCAGGGAGAGAGCGGTGCCACAGCGCGACCTCGCCCCGGGGCCCGCTCACATCTCAGTGTCTTACAGAATGCATGAACCCCTGCTCTACCTCACTGCATGCGTTATCGGCTGGTGTGGTCACGTGACGACCGCCGCCGCCGCGGCACTGCGAACTAGACTAGACGGGCTGCGGACGCCCCCGGACGAAGCCGAGGTGCTGTGGAATCGGACAGTGTGGAAAAGGAAGAGTTGCCATAGCGTTGTTTGTGTGATATTATCTTTAGCTGTGCTCTGCTCCTTCCCCGCGGCGACAGAGGCGTTCTGCCCGAACGGCTGCGACTGCGACGACGCCAGCCTCAGCGTGAACTGCCAGAACACGAGCCTCGAGGTGGTGCCGATCCTCCTCAACCCGCGCGTGCAGACGATCCTCCTCACGCGCAACCGTATCAAGGCCCTGTCGCGCGCCCTCGTCTTCTACACGGACCTCAAGGAGCTCGACATTTCGCACAACGACATCGCGAAGCTGGGCGTGAAGAACTTCGAGTCGCAGAAGAGCCTGGCGGAGCTCCGCGTGACCCACAACAAGCTGAGCGCCGTGGAGGCCGCGTCGCTGGAGGGCCTGGTGGGGCTGCGGGTGTTGCTCCTCAACGACAACCTCATCTCGAGCGTCGACGACGGCGCCTTCCGGGGCCTCGTCAGCCTCATCGAGCTCAACCTCTCTAACAACAAGCTGAAGAGCTTGCGCGAGAGCTCCTTCGCAGCGCTGCCCAACCTGTGGACGCTGAACCTGGGCGGCAACCTGTTCGAGCGCGTGCCCAGCTCCAGCCTGCTGAACCTGTCGTCCCTCCTGGAGCTGGACCTCAGCGACAATCAGATCTCCCAAGTGCCTGGCCGCGCCTTCCAGGGCGCCGCCAACCTCGCCTACATCCGCCTCGACAAAAACAACATCAGCGCCGTTAACCCGGCGGCCTTCTGGGGCCTCGCGGAGCTCCGACGTCTCGCCATGGCCGACAACAGGCTGGTGCAGGTCCCCACCCTGTCCTTCAGCGGCCTGCCCGACTTGCAGGACCTCGACCTGAGTGGCAACCTGTTCGAGGAGCTGCCCGAGGACGGCTTCAACGGCCTGGCCTCCCTGGTGAGCCTGACGGTGTCCCGCTGCCCCCGCCTCAGCAGGGTCAGCAGCGAGGCCTTCCTGAGCACGGCGCAGATGGAGACCCTGGTGCTGAGCCACAACCCGCGTCTCACCTCCCTCGCCCCCACCACGCTCACCTCGCTGCTCAACCTCCGCCACGTTGACCTGCGGGCGTGCGGCCTGCTGCACATCACGCCCACGCAGGTAAGATTCCCCCCCGCATGTAACGTACCAATTTTAACATTGACTGAGCGGGAGACTTTTATGGGAACGGCCATTTTCTCATTCCTCCGTGAAATGGAATGCATGAAGGGCACAAGACCAGATTGATATTGCTCTTGTCATTTTTAGGGAAGGATTCTGGTATATTACCTCTCCGGATTTCGTAATTCCAATAATGTATTTTCCCCCAACAGTAATAATGATAGGTGGAAAAAAGAAATGGTGCGATTACAGTTCCTCGAAGCGTGTCCCTTGCACTTTCTCCCCAACCCCAGTGTTCTCATTACACTTCGGGGTTAATTAAGACTTTTTCTCTTTTTTTCATTCCAATTTCTTGATATTTCTTTTAAATTAGGAAATAGTTTTGGAGCTCTTCGCATATCGAGAGCCACTTCCGCAAGCCCTGACCCACGCTCCCTTCCTCCGTGCCTCCCACAGGTCCCCCTGCAGCAATTGGCGAGTCTTATGGTGTCGGGGAATCCCCTGCACTGTAACTGCTCCATGGTGTGGCTCTCCCGCATCGCCGCCGACGACAACGCCTCCCTGACTGTCGACTCGCCCACCTGCGCCAGCCCGCCCAACCTGTATGGTGAGTCTCGGCACCATAGGGTTCGTTCCTTTCCTGCCCCTTGTCCCCTTATGGTGTGGCACTGTTGTATGGGACTTTCTGCCCCCTCTCGGTCTTTCACTCTGACATCTTTACGTGGTCATCGTCATTCTCTGGGGTAACTTTCCTCTTCCCTTCCTCTCCACCCCACTTCCCCCCTTCCTCCACCCTTCCTGCTCCCTTCTTCCACCTTCCCTCCTCATTTTCTCCTCTACCTTCCTCCCTTCCTCCAACCTTCTTCCACCTTTCTTCCACCCTTCTTCCCTCCTCCTCCTCCCTTCTTCCTCCCTTCTTCCCTCCTCCTTCCCCCTTCTTCCACCCTCCTTCCCCCTTCTTCCACCCTTCTCCCCCCCTTCCTCCACCCTTCCTGTTCCCTTCCTCCACCCTCTCTCTACCTTCCTTTCCTCCACCCTCATTTTCTCTTCTACCTTCTTCCCTTCCTCCACCGTTCTTCCACCCTTCTTCCTCCCTTTCTCCTTTTTTTCCCCTTCCTCCTCCCTCTTTCTCCTCCCTACTCGCCCTCCCTTCCTTCTCCGTCTTCCTCCTCCCTACCTCCCCACCCATCCTCCTCCATACCTCCCTACCCTACCTCCTATCTTCCTCCTCCCCCTTCCTCACCCCTACCTCCCCTCCTCTCCCCCCCTCCCCTCCCCTCCCCTCCCTTCCTCTCCCTTCCCCTCCCTTTCCTCCCCGCTTTTTTTCAGATACCATTACCTGAGCATCTTTCACCTCACCCTTCGATATAGTTTCCGGTGAATCCAACTTTTGCTTGATCATTGTGCTCCCCCCCCCCCCCCCCCCCCCCCCATCCCTTCCATCCCTTACGCCCCTCCCCTCCTGTGGATTCTCCCTTGCTTGACTCCTCCTCCCCTCCCTTTTGTTATTTCTTTCCTCCCCCTTTTTCTGCCTTGTCCCTCCCTTGTCTCCCCCCCTCCTTACAGCTTCCCCTCCCCGCCCCCCTCCTCCCCCTCCTCCTCGCCCCTTCCCTCTTTTTTATTCCTTTCAACGGCCTTTCTCCCTTTTCCTCTTCCCTTCCTTGTTCCTTCCATTTTTCTTCACATTTGAATATTTCTTCTCTTCCCCTACTTTTTATTTTGACCATCCCTTCCCTTCACCCCCCTTTACCCTCCCCCCTACATCATCTCTTCCTCTCCCCCTTCCCCCTCCCTTACTCCCCTTACATTGCCACCTCACCCCCTAACCCCCCTTTACTTACATGCCCCCCCCCCTTTCGGGAGACGGAAAGACAAGCAGCTCTTGTTTTGGAACGAAGGAGAAGAAGAGGGAGGGGCTAAAAAAAAGAAAATATGGGAGGAGGAGAAGGAAAGGGAGGAAGAAAATGAGAAATTGTGGGAGAAGAAGAAGTGGCAGAGGAAAAAAGAAAAATATTAAAATGTGGGAGAAGAGAAGGGAGGAAGACAATGTGGAAGAAAAGGAAGAATCGAAGAGGGAGAGGGGGAACGAAGAAGAAGTGGGGAGAAGGTTAAGAGGAAGAGGGAGGGGGAGGGGAAGAAAATCGTGGGAGAAAAAGAAGAAGAGGAAGAGGGAAGGAGGAAGAAAGAGATGTAGGAGAAGAAGAAGAAGAGGAAGAGAGAGGGGGGAAGAAAGAAATGTAGGAGAAGAAAAAGAACAGGAAGAGGAAGAGGGAGGGTGGAGGGGAGAAATGAATGTAGGAGAAGAAGAAGTGTGGGTGGGAGAAGAGGAAGAAGAGGGGGGAGGAGAGAAAGTGCGGGATAAGAAGAAGAGGGAAAGAAAAGAAGAGAATACGGGAGAAGAAGGGAAAGAGAGAAGGGAGGAAAAAAAGAGGAAGAGAGAGGGAGAAAGGAAGAAAATAGGAGATACTAAGGAAAAGGAAGAGAAAAAAGAAAAGAAGAAAGTGTGGAAGAAAAGGATGAAGAGGAGGGAGGGGAGAAGGAAAGTGGAAGAAAAAGTACAATTGTGGGGAGAAAAATATAAAGAAAATGAAGACAAAGAAGGTACTAAAAACAAGGAAAACAATAAGAAAAAATAGAAAAAGAAGGGTAGTAACGGTAAAAAGAAGAAGAGGAAGGGGGGGATAAGAAAAAAAAGATGAGAAGAAAGAGAAGTAGAAAGGGGGAAAGAAGATACGAAAAAAGAAGAGGAAGAGAAAGAAGGGGAAAAAAAGAAAGAAAAGAAGAAGAGGAGGAGTTTGAGGAGGAGGAAGAGGAGGAAGGAAGAGGGGGGAGTGGGAGGGAGAGGAGGAAGAAGGAAGGGAGGGGGGGGGAGAGAGAGAAGAGAGAGAGAGAGAATCCCGTGCATCCCAATTTCCAAACGTAAAAGCCGGGTCAGATTTTCACTGCAGCCTCTCCCTCAGAACCCATTTCCCTCACGCCTTAAATGCCACACGACCCCCTTTGAACTCGAGGCCTAAGGAAGGAAAGGAAAAGATCAAATATACGGAGGGATTAAACAAAGAAAAAGAAATCAGAAGAGGAAAAACACAATTTGAGTGGAAAGTTCGAATGCGTAAAATGGGCGAGATTGATTGAATCAAGTTTTAATCAGTTAATTGAATAAAGATTAGGAGATGAGATAAAGGAATGAAATATTTTTTGAAGGTTAATTATGATAGAGTTAAATATCTTGAAAGAATTTAGTAAATGAACGAAAGTAAAAGATCTCGGAAGAATAAGGGAAATGGACGAAATATTCTAAAAAAAACACACACATGAGATAATTCAATAGTCAGAATATATGAATGAAATAACTGTTTGAAATGAATTCATAGATAAATACAGTGAGTGAAATTGATGAATAAAGTGAAAAGATAAATAAAGATAGAAAAATAAACATTAATGATTAAAAAAAAATGGTTTCAGAGTTTACCGCTGATTTCCTTCTCATTATTATTAGTACTGTCATTTTTAATCTTGATGTTGATTGATAATGGAAGGCCAATTTATCGGTAGTATCATGATTTGAGTGAACGATGTTATCTCTGGTATTTCTATTATCCTTATTGCTATCATTCGACATGTGATAAAGCCAAGCCGATTTATCAACCGTTGCATAATTCCTGTGATCAATATTATTGCTACGGATGTGACGCCCGGCTTCCTCCCTCCGCCTCGTTCCTTTTTGTGAAGGAAAATTTGTGCCTCCTTGTGCTTCTCCTCCCCCCCCCCATCCCCCCTTCAGTCCTCCGTACTCCCTACTCCCCACCTGCCCTCTTCTTTCCCCTCCCCCGCCTCTCATCCTTCCCTTTCCACTTCCTATTCTCTCCCCCCTACCCCTACCCTTCCCCTACCTTCACCTCCCCTCAACCTCTACTCCTTTTCCTCCTCCCCCTCCCCCTCCCCCACTCTCCTTCCCCATTCATTCCCCCTCCCTCCTCTTCACCTCACCCTCCACTCTACCTTCCTTCACCCTCCCTCCATTCCCCTACCCCTACCCCCCTTCCTCTCCCACTCCCTCCATTCCCCTACCCCTCTCCCCCTTCCTCTCCCACTCCCTCCATTCCCCTTCCCCCCTCTCTCCATTCCCCTACCCCTCTCCCACTCCCTCCATTCCCCTACCCCTCTCCCCTTCCTCCATTCCCCTTCCCCCCTTCCTCCATTCCCCTACCCCTCTCCCATTCCCTCCATTCCCCTACCCCTCTCCCCTTCCCTCCATTCCCCTACCCCTCTCCCCTTCCTCCATTCCCCTTCCCCCCTTCCTCCATTCTCCCTCCTCCCTCTTTTTTCTTCCCCCTTCATCCCCTTTCTCCTCCTCCTCCCCCTCCTCCTTCCTCCCCCTTCCCCCCCTCCTCTTTCCTCCCCTTCTCCTACCCCTCTCCCCTTCTCCCCTTCGCCCTTAAAACCGTAATCCATATTTATATTCTAACACAAAAGATCAACTTGGCGCGCCGTCCTCTTTGCCCTTCCTTTGCATCTCGCCCCTTTTATGTCGCTGGGCCGGCCGCTTCCCCTCTCCCTCGGTCGCTGCTTTCCCCCTTTTGTCGGCCGGCAATTTGCGCCGCGTACTAACTGTACTTCCCTGGCATTCTCGGTGCCTCGCCGCCTCAGGATCCGTCTCTTCGGGACCTCTCTCTCTCTGTCTTGTCTCTTCCTTTTCTCTTTCTTTCCCTCTCTTTTTCTCTCTCTTTCCTTTTCTCTCTTTCCCTCTCTTTTCCTCTCTTTCCTTTTCTCTCTTTCTTTCTTTCTTTCTCTTTCTCTCTTTCGTTTGTTGCTCTCTCTCCCTCTATCTCTTTCTCTTTCTGTCTCCATCTCCTTCCTCTCCCTCCCTCGCTCCCTCTCTCCACCTCCTTCCATCTTTCCCTTCCTCTCTCTCTCTCTCTTTCTCATTCATTCATTCATTCCGTCTTTCCCTCTCTCCCTCTGTCTCACGCACTGACCAAAAGTAAAACTGACCAAAAAGTAATTTACAGCCATCAATGTAGCTTCGGTAAATTTATTATAATTCTATAATAACATTTATATTTTTTTCTGTCGGGTTGATATTACACTTGGTTTCATCGTCCATTGCAGCTGCTATGCTTTGCGAGGCATTTCCTCATTTACTTATTCATTTCTTGTCATTTTTTATTCTTTTCGTTTGTCTGTCTGTCAGTTGGCATTTTTTGCGTACGTGCTAATTCCCTTGCACGTAAATGCACACCGATGGTTGCAGGTATAGACACCACATTTTGCAATGTATTACCGGTATTGTGTGTGTTTTGTGTGTGAAAAAAATACATAGAGAGAGAGAGAGAGATGTATATACAAAAAAATAATTATTTGCATGCAGTTGAGGTCTCGTTGGTTAACTTTTTTTCCAGAAAATTTTACACGTTTGGGAATACCTACACGCAAGGTCTCATATCGAGATATTTCATCAAACATAGAATAATATATAACATCACATGTGTTCAACAAGAGCGAGAAATATAGAGTTTGAGAGAACAAAATGGGTGAGTTTGAGGGGGGAGGGGAGGGGTGGGGAGGGGGGGAGGGGGCAGGAAAAACAATTAGTCAAAAGTCATGGAATTTTTATATGTATTATACACAAACGCACATAAACTCACTGACATATACATAAAGATGTTCATAAAGACTGTATTACCATGAATAAATAAATGAATAAACATTTGTAGATGCATATGTACGAGTATATAAACATCTGCATATATGGATGATCTTTCTCCTCAGGCCTACTTACTTACTGTTTTCCTTCGGTTGCAGGCGTGTCCTTGCGCGAGTTAGGCGCGGGAGGCGTGGGCTGCGACGGGAGCGTGGGCGTGTGGACCATCGTGATCTGCGTGGGCGTGGGCGCGACGGGGCTGCTCATCATCGGCGTGTTCTTGTGCTGCCGCCTGCGGAGCCGCAGGAAGAAGCGGCAAAAGCGCATCCTGCAGGACAAGCGGCCGTGGGGCGAGGTGTGGCGCATGGAGGACCCCCTCTCCGCCACGCGCCTCACGCCCACGCCCATGAACGGCGACGCGCTCAGCCACTACCCGCTGGCGTCGCCCACCCGCCTGCGCCTGCCGCCGCGCCTGCCGCCCGACCACCCGCTCCACCAGCAGCTGAGCCTCCGCCAGCCGCAGCCGCAGGGGCGCGCGCCGCAGTGCCCCTTCGCCACGCTGCACCCCGTCTACCACCCGCTGCTGCACCCGCCCGCCGCCGCCCACACCTCGCTCGACTCGCCCACGCACTACGGCGAATACCCCCGCCCGCACGCCCACCCGCGCCCGCACACGCTGCCCAACCACGCCAGCCACCCGGCCATCATGCCCCTGGGGCCGCCGCCGCCCATCCCGCCCATCCCGCCCCTGGACGAGCCGCCCAACTGGTACGCGACCATCGGCAGCATGGGCGGCTTCGATGACGACGACAACGACGACGAGGGCGGCAAGAGGAGGACGAGGGACGAGAGGGACGGCGCCCCCCTCGCCCCCCCTGACGTCACGGCCGCCACCCCCAGGAAGGTCCCCGTCACCTACGTGTAGCCACGGCGCTCGTGCGGCGGGAGGGGGGGGGACGGGGGGGCGGGGTTGCGAGGGAGTGAGTGCACGTGCGTGTGAGTGAGTGAGTGAGTGAGTGCTTTGACCTGTTGATTGAGGCAGGCAGTTACATCTCAAAGGGATGAGTTACCTGAGGTTATCCTCACCTCCCGAGTGTGTGCGTGTGTGTGTGTGTTTGTATCTCTGTCTGTCTGTCCGTGTCTGTGCGCGTGTTTGCGTGCTTGTGCTTGTATACGTGCTTGTGCATGTGTGCATGCGTGCCCGATTAGTGCTTGGGGACAACGAACAAGGTTACAGGGAGGAGTGTCTGCCTGACGGGCAAGTGGCAGGTGTGGTGGAAGAGGAGAAGGTTACCAGGTAAGGAAGTTGATAACCGAAGCGGATTTAGAGCAGTAGTTACCCAATTGATTAGTAAAAAGAAAAAAACAAACAAAAAAAAACTTTTTTGAACCCCGCCTTCAAAAGAGGACATATGCTGTCGTTTCATTAATCATATAACGACCGGTAATATTGGGTATTGACATGATGCAAAGGCATTTTTTTTTTCTTTTTACCTTTTTCACCTTTATAACTCGGGAGTGTTACTCGGCTCTTTTGTCTAGCGAGTCGCTTATCAGACGGATCGAGAAAAAAAACACGATTTAGGATTGGTTGATGCTGCAGCTGTGTGTGTGTGTGCGTGTGTGTGTGTGTGTGTGTGTGTGTGTGTGTGTGTGTGTGTGTGTGTGTGTGTGTGTGTGTGTGTGTGTGTGTCTGCATATCTAATGTAATATATAATAATATAATATCTGCGGTGGAGGAACTTTTTGTATATTGTTACCTACTGATATTACACTGTAACACGAGATTTGAAAGTGTCATGATGTCTAAACATGAATCGTTAAAAGTTATATAATTTTTTTTTTAATTATGATAATTGCTAGATTAATTCGACCTTTGAACTTTGATAGATCTTAAGGCTGTGTCTGGTCAAAGGCATGAGAGTGTGCGTGCGAATGTGCGAATGTTTCTGTACGTGTGTTCGTGTGTGTGTGTGTGCGTGCGTGTACGTATCCATGTGCGTGTCTTTACGGACCCTTGTACGAGGCGACCGGAAGCTCTGTGGCGATGACATATCAGCTCCAGCCGAGAATATCTGTGATAAAAAGCCTCCTCCCCCTTTAGTAGGTTAACCCATAGATAGGATGACAGCTAAGGAGTCTACCTCCCGGTTATTTTTTCTATACGAAACAGCAAAGCAAAGCTGTTGTTTGTTATCCTTCCGTTTGAGTGTGTGGGTTTCGTGGAGGGGGGGAGGGGGAGGGGGCACGTGTGTTGGGTTGTGTGGTGGGGAGGGGAGGGGAGGAGGGGAGAGGAGGGGTCAAAAAAGCAAAGGGGGAGAGGGGAGCGGAAGTCTACCCGGCTACACCCCTTGGCCGTTAGCAACGCCACAGTGCACTTTTAATCCGAGAAAGAGGAATTTTGGTACGTAAAAAGTAAGAAAAAAAAAAAAAACAAGGAAAACGTTTTTGCGATACTGTATAATTCGACTCGATAATTGTTCTCTTATTATCTCCGGTTTAGAACAAGAGAGAAAAAAATATATATATATATTCTTCAGATACTCCTCCACCCCACCCCCCTCTCCCTCATCTCAGCCGCCCTGTGCAACTGAGAGCCAGTTGATAAATTGACACAGGCAAGATTGCAAGTCGGAAAGAAAATGGAGAATTGAAAAAGATAGGGGACGAATAGGAGAAAGGAAGGTACATACTAATATTTAGAAAGAAAATCAGGTCTTATAGAGAGAGGAAAAAAAGCGCTTGTGCCGGATAAATGCTGCAAATGTTGACCCCCCTTGAACTG
>BOPN01000679.1:132214-142214 GCA_017312705.2 Penaeus japonicus | reverse complement strand
CTAAACAAATTATTTTATATGGTTACTAAAGGTATTATCTGTTTCTGTTTCAGCTTCTCAAGAAAATAAAATCAGATGAGGATGAGAAGAAGTAGGAATGAGATATTTTAGGTGTTTCGGGTGTCTTTAGGTTAGCGATAAGATTGTTGTATTTTCATATGGATGAATTAAGCTCAATAAAATGTTAAAAGCCTTTTTTTTAATCAATAACCTCAAAAGACATTTTATTGTAAAATTTTATTATTATTGATTTTTAGTTCAAGGTTTATTTAGGAGAAGTATTACACTGAGAAAAAACTCAATTTATCTCATAACAGAATTTTTTTTTTTGCAAAATATTTGCCTACAAATACTAATATTTGTATTTATTCTTCAAATATTCTCAAGGTACTAAGTTGTCTTGCAAATCCTGATTTATAAGCAAAAGTAGAGTAAGTGTAATAGAACTCAGGGATGTCCACTGGGTACAACATACCACCGTCATCTAATCTGCATAATTTTGGATCAGCCAAAAACTAGGTGATAAAAAATGGGATCTCTTATTCTTTCATTCAACAAAGAAAACATTTAGATAATAAATTCTTTTTTTATAAATTAGGTCTCTACATTGACATGAAGAAATATGATCCAGAAAAAAGGGCAGTATGCTAGTCTGTTATGTTAATCAAATTTCCACCGTTTTTTGTTTCTTGACCATATTAAAGTATTTTTTATCTAGTGACTGGTATGTTACAACAGTTACAGAAAGGAAAATATGAAAAGAAAAGGTAATAATGAAAAAGTATGGGTGGGTTATGAAAACTACATTTGATCTTTAGATCCGTATTTATTAGAAAACACAACTGACTCGGCTGTTTAAATACCAGTAATTACAAAGATTTAAAATTATATTTACATCAGATAACAATGAAGGTATATTATGAAGCACTAACTGCTTCCTTCGTCTTGTTTTCTAAGTACTGTACATTCTTGATAGTTTTCGCCTTCATATTGTATTCATAGTATGGTATTTGTACAATATTATAATCATGTTTTTTAACCAATTCCATGGCTAATCTGTTGATGCCTGTGAGCTCCTTAGAGCCTATTGTATAATCTCTATAATCCCAAATAAACATGGCCAGCTTTTGTGCACCTTCTGGAAGCTGCTTTGAGCTTTCTTTTTCACCAAAATTTGTAGTGAAGTCTTGAATTGGAATTGGTTTTCCATCTTTACCAATGGCTAGCTCCACATCTACAAATATCCCCATATTTGTTTGTATGTTTTCTTTAATATAATTTGGGGGAGGGAGGAAGTTATGTAGCATTGTCTGAACATGCTTGGCCAACATTAGTTCATGTCTTCCCTGAGTAATTATGACATCTTTAAAATCTGAAAGGTCAAGAAAAGGTCCCTTGTATGCTGGCATGTTCAATTTGGCCACAGCATTTATGTTCAGCAGTTTTAACTTTATCCCAGTCCGCTGATGTTGAGCAGCACTTGGAATTTTAGAAACAAAAGATGGGTTTAAGACAGAAGAAATATGCTCTTCTGTAGCTTTACCAAGCACAGCCAGTGACCATACCACATCTAACCATGCAGTCTCCTTGCTTATTGTTATCGTTTTCAATTTAGGTAGAATGGCAGTGAATAAAGAGTCAATGTTAGTGGGTGTATATGAAACAGAGGCCAAAGTAAGGACCAGGGCAGCTATGTCACTTGTGCGGCAAATATCAGTGTTGTTCTCCACCCACTCCGATAAAATTTCCAACATGCTGGTGTTCCTCCATCTCATCTGTCCCATGCAGGTCAGTATACCCCCTACTACAGCAGGTCTGTCGATACTATTAGCCTGCGACACAAAATCATTAGCAATCTTCTCCAGCAGAACGGGATCAGGGAAGCTGAGAGAGTTCATGGCATAAAGAACATTAGACAGCTGCTTAGGGGGTAGTCGATCACTCTGTCTGGCCATGTGGAAAGCCAGGGAACGTAGCACAGGTGTCACTCTTCGCTTGGCTGTGGCAAGTGTACACAAGAGCCGGCTCAGGTCAGCGTAAGACATCTCTTCCGCTAATTCAATGGTTCTGTCATCAATGCGACTTATGAATTCCAAGCTGAAGACTGTGTGGTGGCTGTAGATCACCTGGATGTCCCTCACTCCTCTGACTTCAACCCACCTTCTCTGAATTGCCTCTACAGTTTCCCTGAGAACCTGTAACAATAAAATCTTATCAACTGACTCTGTATTTATTTATAAAAGTTAAAAATATGCAACAGAAAAAAAACAATGGAAAATTTGAATCTTCACCACATCATAATAATTGTGTTTGTATTTGATACTGAAAATAAATTTCTTAGAACATTTTTTAATCATAGCATCTAGCATTAGATAAATAACATTAATAGTATTTTGGAGGGTTGGAATCATAAGTAATATCAAAGTCAAAGTAACTGATGCATTTGTAATAGGATGAAATGAGTTACTGATCACATACACCACTAACAAGTAAACTGATATATACATACCAAAAATAAAAAAATGAAAGAAGAATGATGTAAATTTGCTCCAAACACTCACTTGGAGTATATACAGTAAAAACCATATTAATGTCTCTTACTGCTTAATATATGCCCCTTTCTAATGTTTCTGCCTTCCATCTTCCCATATACACAATTAGAATTGTCACTATGTCAATGTTAAACTTCTTCACAGAATGAATTTAGGTTACCAGTTACCAATATACTTCCCAGGTGCCTCAAGTACCTGTTAGCCATCAAGATTTCCGGTCTGTTAGACAAGCCATTCCAGATTGATTGATTAAAAATTAATAAATAAATAAATAAATAAAATAAAATAATGTATGTAGCGCATGTCTTTTAGAGGAATCACGCCTAAAATAAGTACTTAGCCTGTTCATGACAGATAACACAGTATCATGTTGTGTGCTGGCAGGACTTCCAGTTGGGAATGCCATATCATGTCATGGCATTTTGTATGGTTAGCACACTGGGTGATCGTGCATGTAGCAGGTGAATGTCGCTTCAGTGGGCGAATAGCACGAGGCATTAGGCCTAAGCATTTCAAAATACCCAGGCAGAGCCAAAACCACCCCAGCATTATCGGGTTAAACCTTAATCTAATCTTAGGTTGTACAAATGATTTACAGAATATGAAAATAAGAAAATGCTTAACGTATATTATGGTTACGCAATGTATGATGACTATATCAAGATGCATAAAGCAAATGCTAACTTTGTATAGAGATTAATGCACATGGATCAAAACTTCAAAGAACATGAAAAGAGCTTTCATCTTTACTTTCTTTGATCATTTTCCTTTTTTTTCTTTTCTTTTTTGAGTCCAAAAGTATCTTCATGATTTTGGTCTATCATGTCTTGTTTAATTTCATTTAAATCCCAATTTCAGCAAATTGCTCATAGATTTTATTCCTTTTACCATGCCCGTACTAGATATTCTTTTACACACAATGATCTGAGCTTACCCATATAACTGTGATATGTTTCTTCCTTATGTCTAACATGTGATCATCACTATGAAACCAGAGACTATAAAATTTGGATGTGGCTATGAATTATATATATATACACACTACCCCTTACATTGTCTGAGGTGGAACAGTCAAGGCAGTGCAGCATGGCAGCAATTGGTTTCCATTGGGGGGAACAGGTCAATGAAGAACTTAACCACAATGCCATTGTCTTGGCACAAAATGCAAAAAGGAGGATCTTATCATTTCTTTGAATGATATTACAAAGGAAGCTAATGCAGTTGTAACAGATGGCTCTAAATATTGAGGGAAAAAAAAAAAAAAAAAAAAAAAAAAAAAAAAAAAAAAAAAAAGTGAGCACATTTACCAACAATAACGATAGTTGAATTTTTTACCTACCTGAGCTAGGCTTACATATATTATCAGAGGACTGATCTAAATCAAGAGTTACCAACAGATATTGTAAAGCTGAGAATAAAAATTCACACTTTTTATTCTAAAATGTAAATAGAGAAGAGAATTCATTGCTAGCTCTTTTGCTTTTGGGGGGAGGCTACCTTACAAACTAGGAGTAACTCAAGTAGGTAAAATAAATTATCTCACCTTCCTCTGCAAGTCTGTATGCTGATGCTTCACCTGGAATACCACAATGGACAGAAGGAGAGGCACAGACACCTTCCGTATGTTCCAGAGCAGTTCGTTCTCCAGAGACTGAGAGGAAGAAGAATGGAAGAATATTACCCACCGCTTACCGAGGTTCCTACACAACGCCATTTCCATAGACTGAAAAATCGTATAGTGTAGGATACGGGTCTATTCGAACTGAATGACAAGTATATAAAAATTTTCCTAAGTTTCCTCAATCTTCAATTAGTGTAAACCCGCAATTCATTATAAAGTTTCAACTCGACTTGAATATAATGAAAACTTGTTCTAGGTGTAAACTAAATTTACACCTAATGCTTTACAACTTGAAACATGATACATTCATAATGATTATTATACATGAATTAATTATTTTATGTATAGATTTTTACATATAGATATGAATTTGTATCTGCCTAGCAGGTTAACACTGTAATCTTGAACAGCAACATCAGTAGTGATTGAATGCTAGGTAATGGAAATTTGATAATGATGTTAATGGTGGCAGATTACAGTATAATTGCAATTAATCATAAGAAGCTGGCAGTATAATTCACCTAATCTTCATATAACCTTTGAAGCCTCTTAAAAGCTGTAACTCCTAAAAAATTTTAATAGGATAAACAAAGCTGTGTAAATAAAATCTCTATCCACTTGAACGTTTCCTTTGACAAGGAAATTAAAAAATGCACTTAATATACATCCCCCTCTTTATACTCTCTTATGACTAACAGGAAAATAACAAACACAGTTTTATGAATAAGAAAACAATCAACAAGAGATGCTACCAATAAAGTTCCACCCTACCTGAATCAAATAGGTGTTGCTATCCACCCCAAGGTTCAACAGACTCTTAAGACCCTCCAGCAGGGAACTGGGACTCAGATGCATAGTCTCTTTCTCTAGTGTCTTCAATAACCTGCGAGAGGAGAAGGAAAGGATTAGCTATATCAGTGTTCTAAGAGGTACCTTTTCACACAAACATACTCTAACATACACTTGTATTTTTTTTTCTTTCTTATTTTTCTCACACTATTTTTGCTTGGTTCTGGTTTACTTACTTGATAAAATCTGCATCCTTTTCCAGGTCCTTTTTGAAATCAACCTTTCTGAGGGTGACCCATTCAGATAGCCTCTGCACACCCTGAAAAAAAAAGTTATGCTTCAGTAAAATGGCAATTATTTCTTTGACCAAAAAGAAAAAGAAAGAAAGAATAAGAATAAGAAAAAAATATGAATGTATGCACACCCTATCACAGCCTTTTCAGAAATCAAAAACAAGAAATAACATCTAAGACTGCAACAACCATATAATAGCAACTTTTACTTTTTTTAAATCCTCCAAAATATAAAATACACTTTCACATAACCCAACCATAAATAATGACTTCTTTTGATTCATCACATATTATCCACCAATACCCACTATTTTCTTCATTTCTATCAGAGACACTTCCACACAACAGATCTAACACAGTCAGCACGTTCACCCATTCATGACTGATGACATCTTATCACATCATCAGAATATTTTCCACATGGTTATAAATACACACATTTTTCTTGACTTTATTAGGATAAAAAAATTTCAGAATACCCCTAAACATAGGGTGGGTGAAAATCATTCTCAGAGGTTCAGAGTTGCCTTACACCTTGGGAAATTGCCACATGGGAAGTTGTGCTTACTTGCTATATTGCTGGCAGGAGCAGCATTATGCAAATATCTACTTTGTCGTGAATGTGTTAAATGTGTTCCTTTTCTTATAAGATTATGTCTCCTCACTAATAAAAAGATTCACTCATTTTAAAAATGAAGCATTCATTTTAATTTTCCTTCCTACTATAAGTACATTCCTTAACCTTTCCATAACAGGTATCTTTCAAAGGGTGAGATCACTTTCATACTACATTTTTTCTATTGATGAAATTATGACCTGTTTATTCCTTTAGTTGTTCCTTCAGCTGTGTAACTATGTGTAACTGTGTGTAACTAAATGCAGATTACTATCACTGCTGTTTTACTAAAAAATATTCATATATTATAACATAAGTATGGAAAATAACAAAAAAAAATATACGTCTAAGATGCCTACTCCTGGCTGCACATAGAAAGATGTGGCTCGTCTCAGAGGGGTTAATTATCAAAGATATCCTATTGTTCAATATGTCTTCATTATTGGAAGTGATCCCTCAATATTAGAATAACCCCAATTACCCAACTTGCCTGCAAAGCCCCAGCAACAGTCCCATTGGCAGTGGCAGCCTCCAACAGCTTGGCGACTTCACTCTCTGGTCCAATAGCACTGGCAGGAGAGGGATTCTGGTTGCTATCCTCCAGCTGTCTGCTATAAGCAGGTGTGGTGATGGTGGCAACATTTAAGGGAGATCTTACATTCTGTAAAAATTGCAAAGATATCAGGACACAACAAGCAAATGATGAAATGATGTATCTCTTTAAATGTGTTAAAAGTTCATCTTGAGAACACTATTTCATAAACAAATATATAAAAAGTAATTACATCAGTTTCTATTGTTACTGTGGTGTCTTTTTTTAAATTTTATTTAAGGTGTTGGCATGTACATGTGTAAGTGTAGGCATGTAGATATGTAAGTGTAGGTATAGAGGTGTGTGTATGTGTGTGTGTATATGTGTGTGTGTATATGTGTGTATGTGTGTGTGTATATGTGTGTGTGTATATGTGTGTGTGTGTGTGTGTGTGTGTGTGTGTGTGTGTGTGTGTGTGTGTGTGTGTGTGTGTGTGTGTGTGTGTGTGTGTGTGTGTGTGTGTGTGTGTGTGTGTGTGTGTGTGTGTGTGTGTGTGCGTGTGTGTGTGCGTGTGTGTGTGCGTGTGTGTGTGCGTGTGTGTGTGTGTGTGTGTGTGTGTGTGTGTGTGTGTGTGTGTGTGTGTGTGTGTGTGTGTGTGTGTGTGTGTGTGTGTGTGTGTGTGTGTGTGTGTGTGTGTGTGTGTGTGTGTGTTCTTACATTCTAATGAAAAACATGCACATTCCAGTCTTAGAATTAAGGTAAATCCCATTATTTAAACAAGATATATCATCAGACACAAATACAAGTATTACTCTATAATATGACCTTCCACAGTCTGTGCAAACACAGGGGATAACAAATACTCACTACAAATACAGGAGATCTGCACATGCAAGGATTCCAATGCCTCTGTTTGGCCCCTCTCCGGCATATTGCCACCATTCCACGACCAACTCGTAGCATGCTGAGGAATTTCCCTAGCAGTCAAATCAAAACATTTCTGAAATAGTTAAAACTTAGTTAGAAATTCTATTCTCTACTTAAACCCACTCTCAGTACCCTTGCTTATCAGTCTTGTTAAACTTCTCTCTTTTCTGTATTATTATGACTTCCAGCCTCTGGCTTATTCCATTTGAACAAAAAGCTGCT
Source organism: Penaeus japonicus (assembly GCA_017312705.2). Classification (NCBI taxonomy): domain Eukaryota; kingdom Metazoa; phylum Arthropoda; class Malacostraca; order Decapoda; family Penaeidae; genus Penaeus; species Penaeus japonicus. The sequence continues at coordinate 134,662 of BOPN01000679.1, read as the reverse complement.
ACACCTGCTGTAGACCAACACATGATTCCTGTGTTGGCATGTCATGATTTAAATAGTGAATGATTAATGAAATAGAATTAATTCCAATCAATTCCATAAAATGATCCCCAGTGGTATGGCAGACTTTAGCCACACATTTCACTTGCTCTTTCATAATCACACCTTAGTATTGCAGTGCCAAATAAAATTGTCTATCTGAGCCATTACCACACTTAAGCCAATGATGACGGTGCGTCACACCCGTGTGACACGGCTAAATGCCTGATGACGGGGCGACACATCAGTGTGACGTTCCTATTGCAATATTGCATAGGCCCAGTGTAGGGGATTGCCACTTTTCACCGGGCCCATCGGGATTGGGTTAAGAGACTCAGGGTACAATATACCATAGTCAAGAAAATAGAAACATTTTTCATTTTCCTAAAAAAAATGGGAATGACATTCCTATCCTTAACCTTAGACTACTAAACATGGGTACGATATATCTGATGCAAGTTTGTCTGCGCTTTTATGGCATTTCCCCATAAACCAGTGTACTGTCTCTCCCAGCACTTTTTCCTTTTGTTATACCTTAGTTGATGAAGGTTATGTCATACTGCCCCTCATTTTGGTTTTCTGCTGAAACATATTTTCTGGTATATCTACATGAATTTCGTGGATAGAGTGTAATACCTTTTTGAGTACACCATACTTAGTTTAGCAATGTGTGTTGTTGGGGGAGGATTTACCCACAACTTCTTTGAATGATCAATGTAGATGTCATCAATTCATGGATCATCTAAAAGGCTACCACTGTTACACCAGCAGTTATACAAATGACACAAAGAAAATGCATGAACAACTTGGCCTTGCAGCTCATCACAGATTACCTGTGTGCATGTGCGCCCTCAACCCATGTTGTAGGCACCACTGTAGTAAAATGATGAAGGGGTCCATGGTACGCTGCCACTTATGTCAGTCCAAGTCTGACAAGAAGACACGCTTCAGATGTCAAGATCTGTCTGCCATAGTGACTACTACTAGTGGCTGTGTTATAGGCAAGTTAAGTTTCAAAGAATATACCTTAACCCATCCCCGACGGGGGAATTCTAGCCTTGAATGTCCAAATGCCGGGGCGTTCGAATTATTAGGCCTAAATCAATTGAATGGCTGGCACAATACTGTGCCGCCCGGCAACTGGGCTTTTGAATGCGCAGTACACATGCTGTACCACCCGTCCTGTGTGGGTTAAACACCTCAATCTTATTCCATTTGTTGTTTCATTATAGAAAACAACATTATGGTGAAAAAAATATTGTCTGCATACTGCCAAAGGGTTTTGCATAAGTATTTCTTCAATACAATCTATATTGTATCAGGAATCTGTCTGAAACAATTATATTAATCTTATTAGTCATTATAAATGTCTCAGTATTCCTTCCCTGCTGGTTTCAACAGATAATTATATTTTTATCAAGTAATTACTCTTTTAAGTGCACCCAAAAAAATGGTGGTTTTACCTATCTCTTCCATTCACTTTGTGCCTTTTCTGGAAGATGATGGCCCCATGGGAGCAGATCCAGACATCCCAAATGGATTTCACGGAGGATTTAAGAAAATTAGTTGCTTATATCTTTGATGGCAATGTTTTCTTCAAGAACATTCGTTAGCATGAAATTAAAATTTTGTAATTTTCTATAACAGGTCCATATCACATCAAAAGAAATTAGCATCGATGGATTCCTTGTGATGTTTGGTATGCATCTATATACCAATTTCCCTAGGTTCTTCCTGCTCTTCCTACCTATCTATCATAGTGGCTATATGCACAAAGAATCCACCGATACTTAAGTTTCTTTTAACCAATTCACACTGGGGCTTATATTGGCATAATATCATTCCTAGCGGCTAGGTAACAAGCGCGTGCAGTGACCAAGCGTGAGTCAATTCCCTGCGTGATGCCATGCTGCTTCTCTTCCAATGCTTTTCATCTGCCTCCTTCAATGGGGTGGTAATTGGAGGTTTTTGAATTTGTTTATATTATTTTACAGGTGAAGGAAAATGTGCCTAAATAAATGGAATTCCCATGATTATATACATACATAACAATGTAAACTGTATGTTTTGAGGGGAAAATCAGGATGTGATAGAACTTCATCCGGCAGGAGCGAAACGTTTGCATGATGTGATAGAACTTCATCCGGCAGGAGCGAAACGTTTGCATGACACGTCATCACGTCACCCGGTATGCATGGGTTAAAGTGTACCTGGTATACTTTATATACCTCAATTGAGATTTCTTACTAGTTTCAGTAAGTTTATGACACTGATAACTTGGTGTGTATGAGAAAGGTTTAATGAAGTAATTATTTAATATTTCTTTCTCATTTTACAAACTCAGGTGTAATATACCTATGTCTAGTGGACCAGTAATAGCCATTAAAGTTTAGTAGTAGACACAAGAGCCAT
>BOPN01000679.1:124714-127214 GCA_017312705.2 Penaeus japonicus | reverse complement strand
CTAGATGTAATGGGTATTTTCACTAATAATTAAATGATGATAAAATGATATAAATTCTGTTGTGGAACTCTCATTGTTGACTTAGAGGCTTGTTTATTTATGTATTATATGTTTATTTTATGTTTCTATTTGGAGACTGAAAATATAGGTAAATTGGTGGTGTCCATTTGTTTTCTCTTTGCTTGATTTTTTTATCTGGATTTTGGGCGAAGTGAGACGTTACTAAAGTTATTTGGATGTTCATATGTCAAGACTAAAATAATGAACTTATCTCTGGTAAGGATGTCAGGCATATTCCAATTTAGTGGTAAAAAAACAACAACAATAAAAGGAAACCAAGTGAAATTGGTTGCTTGCAGTTGCTCGTTTATACCGTTCAGTAATAGGGAAGTTTTTTAGATGATTTTTTAGTGGTAGGTTTTATATTTTTTATATTTACATCAATATCATTTTTAGATATAGGGGGCTAGGAAAGGAGATATTATTTTGCAGAGGCATGAGTTGATTCTATATATGCATAGATTTATTTTTAGATAAAAATTTGAAAATAAATGTTACCTAGGAAGTAGGGGAAAGATAAATCTGTAATATTGAGATATTTTGAAAGTTAATTCTGTATTTGTCTGCCAACCAAAATTGTTTATGAGCACAAAAACTTACTGATTTGATAAACCGTTTTAAAATCACTTTGTGTATATGTACGTGTGTAAAGGTTTATGATTAGGAAAAGAGATTAGAGTTTATTGAATTTCTTTTGAGAGTAAGAAGCTGTCTGACTACCATATCAGATTTTGGTAACTGGGTAGTGTGTTAACCAGTTTCAATGGAGTAGATAAAACATTCCAATATTGGTCTAAAGTTCAGTAGAAATATTTATTATTATTGTTTTTAATTAATCTTCTCTTAAGTGTTGTGAATGCATAGGCCTAATTTCTTTAAAGGTGTATTGTTGACTTTTGAAGGATTTTTGTGAAGAATGCTAGTTGTAATGGCTTTTCAGTAGATTTGGTGTTTGTACATGAAAAAGGTTTTCTATTTTATATTTTTGAATATCAGTTTGAAAAAAAGGAAAGGAAAAGTTAGCAGATTTTTGCAGCAATAAATTTCACATGTATGATATTTTCCTTATGTATACTAAAGTTCCCTGAGCTTTACCATATGATTAAAGTTTGAAGTATAAAGCTTAACCTCATGAGTTTGGCCGGCATTCCAGAATGCACATACAGAGAAGGACATCTGTCTTCCTGTGTTTTCTGTGTTTACACTTAACATAAGATACTTGACAGTGAATCAGAGGCAACTGAGTGGGAGTGCCAGGGATGGAGGGTGTTGGTAGGTCTGGCGAGGATGGCCTCAGTTGGCCTATGGCAGTCATGGCGAGCATACTGCTGTGGGACTAAGGATGAGGGTAGTAGTAAATGTTGGATTTTCTTGTTTTTTTCTGTTCATAGTCCACTGTAAAAATTCTAAACTCCTTGATGTTTTTATATCATGGGAGTTATTGCAATTTATGCAAGCAGAAAAAAGTGATAGCTGTATTTATCGGTATGATGTTATTCAAAATTATATTTTCTGTTTCTTTTTTTCCTGTAGCCATAGAATTATTACGCTCACTGTGACTTAAAAAGATTTATGATATGGAAAGTTGATCTGTTTTCCTGAACGGTAAATGTTTTGGGGCATTTTGATTTTATGCTTGATCATCTTACAGTCTATAATAAAATTTTAGTTGGTTTGGTTGATTTAATTTAATTTTTGGCTGAATTGATATTGACTAACTTTGGTTGAGAGAAGTTCCACATATGTGATGGACTAGGTTTTGAGGCTTTTTTATGTTAAAATCTATACAAGATATTTTGGCATTTGTCAGCTCATAGGAGGCAAGAAGATAAGGACTTGCCAGACAGATAAGTAAAAACAGAATAATTTTTTTTGTCAGGATTGTTGATTAGTGTTTGATTTAAGTTTAGATATATAGTCATCATCAGTACAGTACATAAAGAAATATGAGTCTGAGGTATTTCATGCATATTGTTATTGGTTACTGAATGATAGTGTTTATGTTTCTTAAGGGCTATAAATGATGGAATTATGTCTGAGAGGTGTATATTTAACTATGTGTTAGGGAATTTTTAGAGGAAGCTGCTGTTGGTAGGATACCTCTAGATATCACCACGGATGTCCAGAAAACCCATTAGTTTCAAATATAAAAAGGGAGAAAGTGTTGGTACTGTAGATTTATCTGTATATTCAACGCCCAGATCTTCTCAGTACGATGATAGCTATACCTACTCTTGAAATTAAAAATGCACTATATTTTCTCAGAATTTGATTGATTTGTTAAAGGATAGAACTTTTTTCAAGAAAGATGGTAAACTTATTAATTAATTTGCAGTGACTTTGAAAATGGGACTCCTCCTTTGTAATTATAATGGCTTTGTTTCATTCAAATTCTCTTAAAAGTTGCTCTGGAGAAAGCTATCAGTGCTCTGGAAAATAA
>BOPN01000679.1:87214-99714 GCA_017312705.2 Penaeus japonicus | reverse complement strand
CTCTCTCTCTCTCTCTCTCTCTCTCTCTCTCTCTCTCTCTCTCTCTCTCTCCCTCTCCCTCTTAGTCTATCTAATCTACCTACCTATCTATCTATTTATTTCTTTCTCTCTCTCTCTCTCTCTCTCTCTCTCTCTCTCTCTCTCTCTCTCTCTCTCTCTCTCTCTCTCTCTCTCTCTCTCTCTCTCTCTCTCTCTCTCTCTCTCTCTCTTCTTTCTCTTTCTCTTGCCTCAGGAAACGCGGTAATAGCGCAACGCTCGGTGGTAATGATTTCCAAGGGGATTGCCAAGGACGGACGAGGCACGGCGCCCCATCATCACCCATCATCACCCGTCATCCGGAAAAGAGGGTGAAAGGAGGGGGGGGGGGGGGGGGAGAAAGAAGGAGAAAATAGAATATTATGGAAGTGTATGTATATATATTTGTTATAAATATTTTCATGCATCCTTACATACATGTATACTTACGGAGATTGTGAGAGAGAGAGAGAGAGAGAGAGAGAGAGAGAGAGAGAGAGAGAGAGAGAGAGAGAGAGAGAGAGAGAGAGAGAGAGAACGAGAGAGAGAGAGAGAGAGAGAGAGAGAGAGAGAGAGAGAGAGAGAGAGAGAGAGAGAGAGAGAGAGAGAGAGAGAGAGAGAGAGAGAGAGAGAGAGCGAGAGAGAGAACGAGGAAGAGGGAGAGCAGGAAGTATGAGCGGCAGGGCGATGATTTACCCTTGTTGTTGATCTGCAACGTGATTGCGCTGCCTGAGAAAACATGTGCTTGAGATGATGCATCGCTCTGCTTCACTTCAGGACTCTCTGTCCTCCATTCAACCCTTCTATCCTCCTCTTCCTTCCTTCCTTCCTTCTTTGCTTTCTTTCCTCCTTTCCTTCCTTCCTCACTTATTTCCTTCTCTACTTCCTTCCTTCCTTCCTTCCTTCCTTTTTTCCTTCCTTCCCTCCCTTTGTCTCCCTCCTTCATTTCTCTCTGTTATCTCTCTCCGTCCCTTCGTGATCGTGCGTGGACAGACTCGGACGCCTGTTTAGGAGAAGATGGTGTCCGGCCCAGGCGAGGAGAGGCAGTCATTTGGTACTATTACTTTGTGTTACTAGTGTCACTATTACATTTGTTTATTTTGTTAGTGGTTGTGTTGTGATTTCATGCCTCCCTTTTTCCTTCATGTTCTTCTTTTGTCTCGTCTTCTTCTTCTTCTTCTTCTTGCTTTGCTTCTTCTTTTCTTTTTCTTCTCCTTCTTCTTCTGCTTCTTTGTCTCTTCCTCCTTCCTTCCTCTGCTTCTACTCCTCCTCCATCTTCCCCTTCTTCTTTTTCTCCTCCTGCTCCTCCTCCTTCCTCTCCTCCTCCTCCAACTCCTCCTCCTCCTCCTCCTCCTCTTCCCTCCTCCTCCTCCTCTTCCCCCCTCCTCCTCCTCTTCCCCCCTCCTCCTCCTCTTCCCCCCTCCTCCCCCTCCTCCAACTCCTCCTCCAATTCCCCCTCTTTCTCCTCCTCCTCCTGCTCTTCCTCTTTTTTTCTATTTCTTCCGGCCTCTTCCTCTACTTCTTGTTCTTGTTTTTGTTTAGCGTGGGAGGATGTCGGATGTGCCCGTGGCTCTATTGCGTCAGACGCGTCAGACGGGAGGGGATGGGGGAGGAGGAGGGGGAGGAGGGGGTGGGGTGGGGTGGGGGGGTCGGAGAGTATTTCCGGGTCCGCCGCGTGCTTACTCGCGCTCCTGGAAACTGCAACAGGACGGGTGTGGAGGTAGGGGTGGTAGGGTAGGGATGAGACGGGGGTGGGAGGAAGAGGAAGAGGAGGAGTGACAGGAAGGGCGTGGGGAGGGATAGGTGTGGGTAGGGAGGGGAGCGGGGGGGGAGGGGTGGCAGGGTAAGATTGTTGTTAGGTTTGATAGGTAGGGGAGGGCAGGGGGTAGGAGCAGTGGGGTTAGGGAGGAGGTTGGCTCTGGAATCATGCGCGGCGGGCCCTTCCCCTCCCTTCCCCTCCCCTCCCCTCCCCTCCCCCCCTTCTCCAATCCCCCCAGTCCCTGTCCCCATGCCAGTCTTTCGGTCGGTCGGCGCAAACACGTAATAAGTGCAAGGGAGCAACGAGGAGAAGGTTAACTGCTCGCCATTAACTCATATTTTAAGATTGGAAGCCGGGGTCGGGGTCGGGGTGGGGGTCGGGGTGGGGGTCGGGGTGGGGATGGGGTGGGGGGAAAAAGTGGTTTGTGGAAGCGCTCGCCCCTGATGCAGTCTGTGTCTGTCTGTCTGTCTGTCTGTCTACCTGTCTATCTGTTTGTGTGTCTGGTTTTTCTGGATATCTTTCTGTCTGGGAGGGGTGGGGTTTGGAAGAGGAGAGGAAAGGAAAGGAAAGGAAAGGAAAGGAAAGGAAAGGAAAGGAAAGGAAAGGAAAAAAGGGGTAAAGGGAGACAGGTATGGAGGAAGGGAGAAGAGGGGGAAGGGATAAAGGGACAAGACTGACAGGAGGGAATTAGAAAGGGACAAAGGAAGCGAGATATTGAGGGAGGGAGGAAGGTGGGTGATGATAAACGAGCGAATCGGGATGAGGTGGGAGGGAAAATGAGAGGATTAAGTAGAATTACAGTGGATGACGAGAAAGACTAGATAGAGATTGATGATTAGGATAGATTAACAGACAAATAGATAAATAGAAAGGCAGTCGGGTATTACAGGCACTCAGAGACAAGATAGAGAGTAAGTAAGTGACTAGATCGAGCGACTGACTGACTTACTTACTTACTTACTTACTTGATCGAGTGAGTGAGTGAGTGAATGGAGTCACGTTCCAGCTTAAGAAAGGGTTGAGCAAGAGTGCAACTGGTGTGAAAGGATGCAAAGTGACCCATTGCTGCGGGGGTGGAGGGGTTGAGGGGCGTCACAGGTCATTGAAGAGGGCACTCGTTCTGTGCGGGGAGGTGGAGCGAGGTCATGCCACCCCCGTAACCTTCCCCCCCCCCCTCCCACCTCCCCTCACTTTATTCACCCGCCACGCCTCTCTCTCTCTCTCTCTCTCTCTCTCTCTCTCTCTCTCTCTCTCTCTCTCTCTCTCTCTCTCTCTCTCTCTCTCTCTCTCTCTCTCTCTCCCTCTCCCCCCCCCCCCCCCCTCTCTCTCTCTCTCTCTCTCTCTCTCTCTCTCTCTCTCTCTCTCTCTCTCTCTCTCTCTCTCTCTCTCTCTCTCTCTCTCTCTCTCTCTCCCCCCTCTCTCTCTCTCTCTCTCTCTCTCTCTCTCCCTCTCTCTCTCTCTCTCTCTCTCTCTCTCTCTCTCTCTCTCTCTCTCTCTCTCTCTCTCTCTCTCTCTCTCTCTCTCTCTCTCTCTCTCTCTCTCTCTCTCCCCCCCCCTCTCTATCTCTCTCTCTCTCTCTCTCTCTCTCTCTCTCTCTCTCTCTCTCTCTCTCTCTCTCTCTCTCTCTCTCTCTCTCTCTCTCTCTCTCTCTCTCTCTCGCGTTCTTTGTATCAAGAGGGAGAGAAAGGGAAGTGAATGGAGAGATGGGGAGCAGGAGAAAGCGGAAGGGGGAAGTGAGATTAGGAAAAAGGGGAAGAGGAGGGGGGAAAGGGCGAAAGGGAAGCGAAAGGGAAAGGGGGGATGAAGAAAGGAGAGAAACTGTTATCTCGAGCTCCAACCCGAGTGAAAAGGAAGAAACCAGGGAGATACAGAGAAAGTATCGGAGCAAATGTAGTCTAGGGCGGTGACGTGCCCATACAGTGCCTCTAAGCCCCGCCCCCACACTTCTCTTCACTCTTTTATTACTCGTTTTCCTCCTACTCCTCTTTTCCCTTCTCCTCCTTCTCCTTCTCCTTCTCCTCCTTCACCTTCTCCTTCTCCTTCTCCTTCTCCTTCTCCTTCTCCTTTCCTCCCCCCCCCTTCTTCCTCCTCCTCTTCCTTCCCCCTCCACATCCCCATTCTTCTTCCTCCTCCTCCTCTTCGTCGTCTTCTTCCTCCACCCCCCTTCTCTCTCTCTCTGTATTTCTCTTGCTCCCTCCTTCCCTTCCTCGCTCCCTCCCTTCCTCCCTTCCTTCCTTCCTTCCTTCCTTCCTTCCTTCCTTCCTTCCTTCCTTCCTTCCTTCCTCCCTCCCTCCCTCCCTCCCTCATTTCTTACTTCTCGCTCCCTACATCCCTCTCTCCCTCCCTCCCGTCCTCCCTCCCTCCCTCCCTCCCTCCCTCCCTCCTCTCCCTCCCTCCCTCCCTCCCTCCCTCCCTCTCCCCCTCCCCTCCCCTCCCCCTCCCCCCCCTCCCCCTCCCCCTCCCTCCTCCTCCTCCTCCTCCTCCTCCCTCCCCCCCCCCCACCTTTCTTCCCTTACCTCTCTCCCACCACCCCTTCCCCTTTTTCCTCCTCCTCTTCCTTCTCCTCCTCCTCTTCCCCCCTCCCCCCTCTTCCTACACATTCTCCTCTTTCTCCTCTTATTAACTATTAGAATCCTTGTACAAACCTTTAGGAGTATTTTTTTGCGTGTGTGATATTTTATTTTTTCTTAATGAGCACGATCGCTTGCATCCGCAAAGGCGCTCAACCTTCACCTATATGTATCACCCCCCCCCCCCGGCATATTGTTGGTCTATTTCTGCGATGCCTTGAGACTCTTTGCTATAAGTGCCACTGTCATTGCCATCTTTGGTAGGGGGGGGGGGGTGGCACTAACAGTTTGCCTTTTGACTGCATCTCCAGTCACTTTACACACACACATACAAATACACACTCACACACAGGTACACACACGCACACACGCACACGCACACGCACACGCACCCACACCCCCTCACAGATAAATGTGTATCTGTGTGTTTCTGCGTGTCTGTGTTTCGTTGATGACGCTGTACGTTTCAAGCAAGTATTCACACATGATTTTGTTTTTATATTTCCTCTATGTTGATTGCGTGCATTTTGAGAGCGCGTAGAGGTACGTAGGTAAATACATGTACATATGCAGCAGATGAGTCTAATGCTTTAGGTCACCGTGGTCATATACGGACAGTCAAACAGGCCTAAAGATGAACATACACTCATAAAGGCATTGATACACGCATGCCCTTATGCCCGTATTCAGGCTGAGAATACCAATGCATAGTTTTGCATAGATACAAAGCCACACGCGCATGCACTTTAACTTCCTGAATGTGTGCCGTTGTGTTAAGGACGAGAATGCCGGATCAAAAGCGGATACAACTTCCGTTTTTGGCTCAATCATTTTTTTTCTTGTCTCTCTCTCCTGTCTTTCTTTCTCTCTCTCCTGTCTTTCTTTCTCTCTCTCTCTCTCTCTTTCTTTCTCTCTCTCTCGCTTTCGCTCTCTCTCGCTTTCTCTCTCTCTCTCTCTCTCTCTCTCTCTCTCTCTCTCTCTCTCTCTCTCTCTCTCTCTCTCTCTCTCTCTCTCTCTCTCTCTCTCTCTCTCCCCCTCTCTCCTTTTCTCTCCATCTCCTTCTCTCCCCCTTTCCCCCGCTCTCCCTCTCCCCTTCTCCCCCTCCCTTCCTCTCCCCTTCTCCCCCTCCCTTCCTCTCCCCTTCTCCCCCTCCCTTCCTCTCTCCCACTCTCTCCCCCCTGATTTGTCCTTATATTAGTAGCACGTGCTTTCGTGCATGGAGGGATTTGTCTAGCCATTTTTATGACTTCGTAGGATTATTTGCAGTATATGACCATTTTGATGCTCACCCCCTCTTCCTCCCTTCTATCCCCTGCCTCTCAGTTCCTCCTCCCCACTCCTCTTCCCCTCTCTCTCTCCCTCTCTCTCTCTCCCTCTCTCTCTCTCTCTCCCTCTCTCTCTCTCTCTGTCTCTCTCTCTCTCTCTCTCTCTCTCTCTCTCTGTCTCTCTCTCTCTCTCTCTCTCTCTCTCTCTCCTCTCTCTCTCTCTCTCTCTCTCTCTCTCTCTCTCTTCTCTCTCTCTCTCTCTCTCTCTCTCTCTCTCTCTCTCTCTCTCTCTCTCTCTCTCTCTCTCTCTCTCTCTCTCTCTTACTCTCTCTCTCTCTCTCTCTCTCTCCCTCTCCCTCTCCCTCTCCCTCTCCCTCTCCCTCTCCCTCCCCCTCTCTCTCTCTCCCTCCCTCCCTCTCTCTCAAGGTACCTGGCCTTTCGGGATGATGATCACTACCGGCGGCTCCACTACCGGTACTGACGCAATCCCGGAAGTGTCGAGGTGGAAGGGTAATAGCGTGCGTGCGGTGGGAGGCTGGGGGGTCAGAATGGGTAATAAGAGAGTGAGTGAGTGAGTAAGTGTGTATGTGTGTGTGAGTGAGTGAGTGAGAGAGATAGTGGCTGTAAGTGTGAGTGTCCAAGTCTGTTTTTGTCTGTACCGTCTGTTTCGGAATGGGAAATGTCGGTCCGTCGGCTTGATTGCATCCGGCGGCAGACACATGCAATAACTAGGGTACGTCAGGAGACGCTATGCCTGCGTATGTGCATGCGAGAGATCGCGAGTCTGCTGTGATAGATTGCCACTGCATCGGTTGCCGAGCGAATTAACAAGAGCGAGAGGGGAAGGGGTAGGGTGCGGGCAGAGGGGCTGATGGTTGTTTGTCCCTAACTTGTTCGTGCCAATGAGGAAATCAGTCGCGCTTATTTTATGAATAGGAATACGGAAAAGAATCAGGAAAAGAAGGAGAAGAAATAAGAATCAAGAGGTCATTTGATTCTGTTGGTGATTCTCCTGGTAGAGGGTTTTGGGGTCGTCCCCTGCTTGTTGCTTGTGTGTGTGCATCCACGCCAGGAAGGTGAGATTAGGCTAAAGGATACACAACCCGCGTCGTAGGTCTGGACTCTCTTACTGCCTTTGTAGTTTTTTTATTATTTTTTATTTTTTTTATTCGTGATAGATTTGATTGTGTAAAGGGTGCTTTTGGTAGATTTGTTTGTGTGAAGGGTGCTTGTAAGGATTCAGTGAAACTTACTAGACTCGATTGTGATGAAGATCTGCATATGGCTTGGCTATGATGGCCCACGGAGTTGATTATTAGATTCTGGTAGGGATCCTCCGGGTCGAATTTGGGTCTGTGGGTTGTTTGTGCTTTCGGGGTGTTTTTATCATTTTTTATTTATTTTGGATTTGATTTTATTGTTTTTTTATGATTGGTATTATTATGATTATTACTATAATCATTGTTTTTATTATTGTGATTGTTATTATTATTATTATTATTATTATTATTGTTGTTATTATTATTTTTATTATTATTATTATTATTATTATTATTATTACTATTATTATTGTTACTATTATTGTTATTATTATTATTTTTTTATTATTATTATCATTATGTTTATCAGTATTATTACATGCGTCGGTGCCGGTCCTGTTTTATCGGCGGCTGTGTTGCAATGTTCTCTCGGTGTTTGCAATATCCCCGGAGCTGGTTGAGAAGGTCTTGACCCAGCGCTGGCCGCAACACCCACGAGACCGCGATGGCGACGCCCAAGGTCTCTCGCGGACTGACGGATGAAGATGCGGGCGTGCGGGCGGTGTCATTACCGGCGTTGATCCCTCGTGCGGGCGGGCCGCGGAGGAGGCTTGAGGGACGGCCAGCCCCCAGCCCTGAGAATCACCACCTGGGCCTCCGAGCAGCCCCTAATGACCCTGATCGTCCGGCGATCCCCTGGAGAGGTTGCGTCGAGGCTTTGAGGGGACGGGGGTTGGGGATTAGGGGGGTGGGGGGGGTAGGGGAGGAAAAGGGTAGGAGTGGGTGTAGGGTGAATGATTTCGGAAGGATGCGGAAGGAAAGGTAGGAGGAAATTGGTTGTGGGCGGGGCAGGGGGAGGGTGGCGAGGACGACAACGGTTAAGCACAAGGAGTTTTAGCTCCTCTCTCTCCCTCCCTCACTCCCTCCCTCCCTCCCTCCCTCCCTCCCTCCCCCCTCCCCCCTCCCCCCTCCCTCCCCTTCCCCCTCCCCCTCCCTCTCCCTCTCTCCCTTTCTCTCTCCCTCTCTCCCCCTCTCCCCCTCTCACCTTCCCCCTCCCCTCTCCCCCTCCCCCTCCCCCTCCCCCTCCCCAACTTGTTCCTTCCGACCGCAGCCTCGGCCTTTCCCCTGCGGAAGAGTTGGAGGTCGTTTGAGATGTCGGACCGCAGGCGGAGGTGCGTGGGACGCCCCCCTCCCCCCCTCCCGACGTTGCGACTTTTTCTTGTGTTTCTTGTTTTTTTTTTCTTTTTCTCGCTCTCTCTCTCTCTCCGTTCGCCGCTCGCATATTGTTAGTGGCTGCTTGGAGGAACAGAGGGCAACAGGCGTGCACATGCATGTTTACTTGTGTGTGTGTGTGTGTGTGTGTGTATGTATTTATATATATATATATTTATATATTTGTATATTTATATATTTGTGTATATATATATGTATTCGTATATTTGTATATATATATATATTTACATATATATGTTTATATATATGTTTATATATTTATATATATATCTATATTTATATATAAATATTTATATTTATATATTGATATATATATTTATATATTGATATATATATTTATATATTTATATATATATGTATATATTCATATACATACACACATATATATATATATATATATATATATATATGTATATATATATATATATATATATATATATGTATATATATATATATATATATAGATATATATATATATGTATATATATATATATATATATATATATATATATATATATATATATATATATATATATATATATAGATATATATATGTATATATATATATATATATATTTATATATATATATATATATATATATATATATATATATATATATATATATATATATGTATATATATATATATATTTATAAATATATTTATATATATATTTATATATATAAATATATATATATTTATATATATTTATATATATATATTTATATATATATACACAAACACAAACTCTCCCTTCTTCTTCCAAGCTCATCCCCACTTCCCATTTTTTATGAATGAGTTCTTTGAGGCCTGGAAGATTTTGGACGTTTCCACTCGCGTCCTTGAAGTTCGTTCCGTCTTGGGGGATGGGGTTTTCACCGTCTCTGTGTGTGTGTGTGTGTGTGTGTGTGTGTGTGTGTGTGTGTGTGTGTGTGTGTGTGTGTGTGTGTGTGTGTGTGTGTGTGTGTGTGTGTGTGTGTGTGTGTGTGTGTGTGTGTGTGTGTGTGTGTGTGTGTGTGTGTGTGTGTGTGTGTGTGTGTGTGTGTGTGTGTGTGCGTGCGTGCGGGCGTGAGATATATATATATATATATATATATATATATATATATATACATAGAGAGAGAGAGAGAGAGAGAGAGAGAGAGAGAGAGAGAGAGAGAGAGAGAGAGAGAGAGAGAGAGAGAGAGAGAGAGAGAGAGAGAGAGAGAGAGAGAGAGAGAGAGAATAACCCTCGTTACCCCGTACTTGCAGAAATAAGGCAGTAAAAGCATAAACATTCGAGATCAAAGGATATCAAAACGCAACCAAACGAAAGTCTGCGCCGAGTCAAAAGCTAATTGGTATTTGCAACATGTTCTGCAACATTCGCAACAGTGACTGTAGAGAGACTAGGCCTCCCCCCCCTTTTCTCTGGCAATACTTTGCTTGCTGTCGTTGCAAGCTCATTTTGTTGCTTATTTTTGTTGTTCGCCTTTTTTTGCAAACTTGTTATTGTTGATCGTTCTCATTGCAATCGCTGTCCCTCGAGCAGTCGTCGCACGGTTATGTTTTTGTTGGATTGATACCTGCGACGATGCAGTTTCGGTCGGGTTGCATGCAATGTGCAGAGGGAAATTGTTTTTAAATGACTCCTCTTTTTTTCCTTTTTTTTTATCTCGTGTTTTGTTCAGCTTGTTTTTCTCTGTGCGTTGGTTCGTTCTACTGTATGTTTTCTTTTTATATTTTTCTTTTTTGAAACTGTCTGTGGATCTGGCGCTTTGTTTTTACCGTTCTTGCTTTCAGTCTGTGTGAAAGAGAAATTGGAATACAACTCAATTTTGGAGAGTATCCCCCCCAAAAAAAAAAAAAAATATATATATATATAGATATGAAAGAAATTGGTACTAACTTCATCGACTACATTCTGAAAAGAAAAACAAACAAACAACAACAGAAACAGAATCAAAGCCCCACCCCCCCCCTACACCCACCCACCGCCCCAGAAAGAAACAACGGAAGTCGAAACAAAACAAACAACAAAAAATAAAAATAAAAAACGAATAGAAACCCCATTATTCCAGCGACCTTTAGCAACGTTGCATGCCATTTCTGTTCCGTCGGTGTGATGGCGTCATGTAATGGGGAAGGATTGAATCATCTCACAGCTGTACACTTTCTGATTCCTCTCGGATGATGTAATTGATTTGCTGTTTTTTTTCTTTGCTGTTTTTTTTTATTTGTTTTTGTTGTTGTCGTTGTTGTTATTGGTGTTGGGCGTGTGGGAATGTGCGGTGTGTCTTGGAGGGGAGGTTATTTGTTATTGTTGTTACTATTATTATTATGATGATGATGATGATTTTTATTATTATTATGGTTATAATTTTGATTATTTTTTTATCGTTATTTTTGTTATCACATCATGATTATAATAGTGATAATAATGATGATGATGATGATCACCATCATCAATCAAAATGGTAGTCATTATTATTATCACTTTACTTTTTGTATAATTTCTGCAATATTCGGTTACCCTCGACGCGGATATGATATCCTTCTCCTTCCTCCCATTCCCTCCTTTGGTTTCTCTTCTCCCTCTTCTCTTTCCCCTCTCTTTACTCGTCTCTCCTTACTCCATTCCTTCTATTTTTGTTTCCCCTTCTATCCCCCTCCCCCTCCCCCTCCCCCCATCCATCTCTTTCTCTTTTTCTACATACCCCCTTCCCTCCCTCTCCTCTTCCCTTTCCTTTTTCGTCTCCTCCCCCCTCCCCCTCCCCCTCCTCGTCTCTCTTCCCCTCTTCCGGCCGTCCTTGAAAATCGCGAGCGCCGGTATTCCGCGACACCCGATACAGCCGATCGCCCCGCGTATCGGTTACGCGCCTATCGGGGCCGCCCATAGTCCGGAACACGCGTTTTGGATTAATTTTGTAACAGCCTCCTTTGTCTGGGTCCTGGCGGCGTGGGTGGTTTATTTATGGGTAGGGTGGTGGTGGGTAGGGTGGTGTGGGTGGGGTGGTGGGTAGGGGTAGGGGTAGGGGTAGGGGTAGGGGTAGGGGTAGGGGTAGGGTGGTGGTGAGGTGTGGTGGTGGTTATGCTGTGTTGTGGTGGTGGTAGTCTTATTTGTTGGTGGCAATACATTGTACTGTTGGTAGTGTTGTAAGTAGTGTGGCGTGTTGTTGGCAATGCTGTTGTGTGCTGTTGGTAGTATTGTGTGCTGTTGGTAGTGTTGTGTGCTGTTGGTAATAAGTGGTGTGTTTTGTTGAAGGGTGAGTGGCATGTTTATAGACAGTTAATAGCGGATGATTATCGAAAATGATGTTTATTTGTTTGCGTGATTGTGCATGATGGTAAGTATGGTTTTGAAAGGAGCAATGGCGATTATTATTGTTTTGCCATTTCTCGTAATTTGTTAATTATATATGATTAGTTGAAAAAAGACTTTGCGGTTCGTCGAGGCGGGGGAAGGGGGGGGGGCGGTAAATAACCGGCTCTGATGGTCGATTGTCTCCTGTTTACTTCTAGATGAGGGTCGGGAAAGGTCTTTAGGTCGGGCCCATCGTCTCCCGAGAGTGAAAATTGAAAGTGTTGTAATGTAATATTTCCTTTCTTCTCCCTCTTCCCCTTCCTTTCTTCTCCCACCTCCTACCCCCTCCCCTCTTCTATCTCTACCTTCTCTTCCCTTTTTCCTTTACCCCCTCCTCCCTTCTTCCTCTGCCCCCTCCATTCCTGCTCCTCGCGTACCTCCACCCCCACCCCCCCTTCGTCACACATAAAGACAAAACAAAAGAGAATAAAATCACAGATATTTTTGTCGGTGACGTAATGCCGTTTCCCCGTTGCGAAAGGGTGAGGGGTGGGGTGGGGTGAGGTGGAGGTAGGGGTAGGAGTGAGGTGGGTGTTGGGAGGTTGAGAGGGGGGGGGGGGGGTTGGAGCGCTGCGGTCGGCGGAGCACGTAATCGGCAGGCGCGTTTCTGTTTCGTTCCGTTTCGTTTTCGGCGCGTTCCTCGATTGACATAGCGGCCGACTGCGACCTTGGTGCGGATTTAATCTCTGTCGGATGACGGCGACTGGGATTTGCGATCGCTGCGATTTCCGAGGGTGGGGGGGTGGATGGGTGAGGGAAAGGGAGGGGGAGAGGGAGGGAGGGAGGGAGGGAGAGAGAGAGAGGGAGAGAGGGAGAGAGGGAGGGGGAGGGAGGGAGGGAGGGAGGGAGGGAGGGAGGGAGGGAGGGAGGGGTGAGGGAGGAAACGGAGGAAGCGGAATATTCGGTGGATAAAGGTTGAATGTGAAGGGTGAAGAGTGAAAGGGAGGGAAGGAAGGAAGAAAGAAAGGATGAAGGGTGGGCGGGTGGTATGGAAGGGAGAAGGGTGGAGGAAGGGAGGTAGGTGGAATGATGAAATGACAGCGTGTAGAGAAGGAA
>BOPN01000679.1:69714-72214 GCA_017312705.2 Penaeus japonicus | reverse complement strand
AACTGTTTAGAACACAAAGACAAATCCAACCGGACAGATGACCGTGAGCGGGTAGGAGGAGTGGTGTAGGGGGGGGGGGAGGGGGATTAAGGACCAACACAAGACGTGAAGGTTTTATCCTGCGGTCCTTGAAAGAGGGGAGGAGGGGAGGAGGGGTGGGGTGGGGTGGATGTGAAGGAAGGTGAAGGGAAGGGAAGGGAAGGGAGGGGAGAGGAAAGGGAATGGAGGTAGGGGTATAGCATTGGAGGGCGAAGGGAGAGGAGAAGAAGGAAAGTGGGGGGGGGAGGACATAGTAGGACAGAGGGGGGAGAGGTGGAGATGGATACGTGTATCTTTTCAGGGTCAGCTGATGTGGGCAGAACGAAGGGCGTGGCGAATGGCGTGTATGGGCGTGCCTTTTGTGCTCTAATATAGACGGAAGAGCAGGTGGGGGAGGTAGGGGAGGGGGAAGGGGAGCATGATGCTATCTATCGCAGCGTGGGAGATTTGAGAGATGGTGAAGTTGTCACCGGGGCATGACGTAGACGCTTTCACCTTCGGAGATAGAGAGAGAGAGAGGGGGGAGGGGAGAGGTGTGTGTGCCTGTTCCTGTGTGACAGACAGACAGACAGACAGGCTGACACAGACAGAGAAAGGAATTAGATAAATGAAGAAGAAAGAAGGAAGAACGCAATAACAAATGAAGGCAGACAAAGCACAGACAAAGGCCTGCGTGTTTACGTGTATGATTGATATTAGGAGACTGGCGGCTTCAAGGACTCGTGTAAACTGCTCATTTCGCTGCCATTTTCCAGTGCTTAGCGGCCAGGCACGCAGAGGGGATAGTCTGGACGAAGTCGAGTACATGTCAAGTGTTTCTTTTTTGGTCTTTTCCCCGTCTTTCTCTCTTCTCTTTTCTCTCCTCTTCTCTTGTCTTGTCTCTTCTCTTTTCTTCTCTTCTCTTCTCCACTTTCTTCCCTTCCCGTTTCTCTTTTTCTCTTCCATTCTTGCTGTCTTCTCCCCTATTTTCCTCTTTTGACACTTCGTGTTCTCCTTACCCCTTTTTCTCCTCTTCACTCATTTCGCCTTCTCTCCACCTCTCCACTCCTCTTCTCTACCCCTTTCCTCTGCGTTTCTCTTCTCTCCTCTCTTCCTTTTCCTTTTGCTTCTTATCCCCCTTTATCCTCATATTTCTCCTTCTCCTTCTTCTCTTCCTTTTCGCTTTCTCACGCTACTCTTCTTCTCTTCCTATTTCCTGTTCTCCCCTTCACCTATTCTCTTATTTTCTTTATATTCTTCCATCCTTTCCTCACACTCCCACGCAGGCACACTCGCACTCGGCATGTCCAGTCGCCGCCGGTTCTCATGGCGAATCGGTTTAGGACTTGCCTGGTAAAGATGGCTTGTTATTTGCGTTGGAATTACCGATCAGGGAGAGGGAAAGGGGAGGGGGGGGGGAGTTAAGGGGGCGAGAGGGTGGAGGGAATTAGGCTGGGAGTGAGAGAAGGGGAGAGGGTGGCGTGAGTTAGGCTGGGAGTGAGAGAAGGGGAGAGGGTGGAGGGAGTTAGGCTGGGAGTGAGGGAAAGGGAGAGGGAGAGGGGGGGAGTTAAGGGGCGAGAGGGTGGAGGGAGTTAGGCTGGGAGTGAGGGAGAGGGAAAGGGGAGGGGGGGGGAGTTAAGGGGGCGAGAGGGTGGAGGGAGTTAGGCTGGGAGTGAGAGAAAGGGAGAGGGAGAGGGGTGGAGGGAGTTAAGGGGGCAAGAGGGTGGAGGGAGTTAGGCTGGGAGTGAGAGAAAGGGAGAGGGAGAGGGGTGGAGGGAGTCAAGGGGGCGAGAGGATGGAGGGAGTTAGGATGGGAGTGAGAGAAAGGGAGAGGGGTGGAGGAAGTTAAGGGGGCAAGAGGGTGGAGGGAGTTAGGATGGGAGTGAGAGAAAGGGAGAGGGAGAGGGGTGGAGGGAGTCAAGGGGGCGAGAGGGTGGAGGGAGTTAGGATGGGAGTGAGAGAAAGGGAGAGGGGTGGAGGAAGTTAAGGGGGCAAGAGGGTGGAGGGAGTTAGGCTGGGAGTGAGAGAAAGGGAGAGGGAGAGGGGTGGAGGGAGTTAAGGGGGCAAGAGGGTGGAGAGAGTTAGGCTGAGAGTAAGAGAAAGGGAGAGGGGGAGGGGAGTAGGAGCTAAGAGAGGCAAGAAGGAGAGGGAGATAGGCTGGGAGTGAGAGAAAGGGAGAAGAAGAGGAGGAGGGAGAGATGCTAGGGGAGAGGGGGAGAGAGGCTAGGAGAGATACAAACGCTTAACACACGTACACACGCACAGTCGCACACGCACCTACAACCACACACGTAACTAAAAGTAGTTCCCATCCATTGTAACATCACCATCAGGTAACAGTGAGATAATGGGTGTGGTGGGTGAGGGGGTGGGAGATAGGGGGGTAGAAGGGAAGGAGGTAGATGACAGTGGCAACAACTGAAACGACAGGCAGACAGAGAGAGAGAGAGAGAGAGAGAGAGAGAGAGAGAGAGAGAGAGAG